>JAHKKF010537453.1:2189-31305 GCA_019740295.1 Labeo calbasu
AATATAATATAATATAATATAATATAATATAATATAATATAATATAATATAATATAATATCACACTCGTAGCAGTGCGATATGGCTGTTTATTGGCACAGCTGTGATTTGGTCGTCGTATAATATAATATAATATAATATAACATAAAAAAATTTATACATCAGTTCTTTCTGGTCTTTGAATCTGATTGGCTGATAAGAGTGTGATATTCTAGTGATAACAGAACTCCAACTGTTTTATCATTTTGTATCCGCTCGCAACCGACATACAGCGATATAACATGACTAATTTGATTATTTGAAATCTAAACATTCATAAAGTACATTCTCACCTTAAAGTCTTAAAGGTCCTATTATGCTCTTTAACAGAGTCTTGATTTTGTTTTGGCGATGTACTAGAACATGCTTTCATGCTTGGTGGTTCAAAAAACGCATTATTTTACCATAATTTACATTATTACAATACAATCTTGTATTGTATTACAATCTCCCAACCTGGCACAAATGACTCGATTAGTTCCGGGTTCCACCTTTCAAAAAACTAAATTTGTTGTGATTGGTTAGCTGTCCCATTGCGTTGCGATTGGCGAACAGCGTAGACAGTGTTTCAGTACTGCCACGCCCCTTGTCAAAGAAGCAAGTTCCGTGTACAATTGTTAGCGCATGCTAGATTAAAGTGATTCTTACGTTTTAAATATGGATATTTTTCTTACAAAAATGCATCGATTTGATACAGGAGGCCTTTATTAACCCCCCCGGGGCCGTGTAAGGCAAATTTTAATATAACTCCGATTGTATTCGTCTGAAAGAAGGAAATCATATACACCTAGGATGCATGAAGGGTGAGTAAATAATACACTACAGTAGTGTTGGGTCCTATCATCAGCCTGCGAGATCGCCAATACATGATATTATCGTGCTAATGTATTTAATTATTTACATACTTAGTTTCATTGCCCGAAACCAGCTCCAGCATAAGGTTAAAAGCAGCCTAATGTTATCAAAGAACATCATCACTGATTAGCCTAGCCTATTCTAGTGCAAGTTTATGCATTTTAAAAAACACTTGCGTTATAAGTGAAGCTAACTACACTGTATGATGAATAAATCTCTTACCACACACTGCACACGTCTGCGGCACTTTATGGCTCCGACGCGGCAACCGGAGTAGTCCGCAGCTTTGGCATGTGTTTCGACCCCCTGTACTGCACACGTCTGCGGTGCGTTACTGCTCTGAATCAATGCTTGTGTTTATACCTGCCGCTCTGCGGTTTGTTGAAGCGGCACTCCGTGCTGCATTGTTAGGTTAATCCCCCACCTCATCGCTACACCCACGTTGTGACATCATTGCATGCGGAAAACAAACGTTGTAGTCCAAAGGAGCCGTTCGTTGTAGTTCTTGAAAGGGGATTTTTTAAAAAACTAAATATTTCCCTTTGGAGTGGATTTTGAGATTTCTAACTTTGTAGATCTTTTTAATGCCCAAAGATACACACCACACACTGACTAAAGTTTAAAAAGTGAAAAAGCATAATAGAACCCTTTTAAAACTACATTCCGTGACACAAAAACACTATTATTTTTAATATTATTGTGGATCTGGGCATCCGTCATGACACTGATAAATACTGTAAGCGGAGTGATACAAACTGTGAAACGGTTGGAGTTCTGTAATAACAAGAATATCAGACTCTTATCAACCAATCAGATTTGAGGACCAGAAAGAACTTTTGTATATAATATAATAGAATTTATACAACACTTCTTTCTGGTCCTCGAATCTGATTGGCTGATAAGAGTCTGATATTCTAGTGATAACAAAACTCCAACCGTTTCACCATTTTGTATCACTCTGCTCGCAGCCTGCCGACATACAGCCATATGCTTTGAATATTTAGTCTAAACAAGTACATTCTTGCCTAAGAAACTCTTAAAATTACATTCCGTGACACAAAAACAGTATTGTTTTTAAAATTATAGTGGATTTAGGCACTTGTTCTGTTATCACTAGAATATTGCAATCTTATCAGCCAATCAGATTCGAGGACCAGAAAGAACTGTTGTATATACAGTAGTCAACATTTGAAGTGAATCAAAAAAGTTAATCAAAGTTGTCCTGAGACAAGAACATGTATTGTTTTGGTTTTAGGACAACTTTGATGAAAGGTTTTGATCCACTTCAAATGTTAACTACTGTATTATAATTAATATAATATATTGTATACAACAGTTCTTTCTGGTACTCGAATCTGATTGGCTGAGAGGATTGCGATATTCTAGTGATATCAGAACTCTAACTTGAACATGAGCAAAAACTGTGGGAACTTTTTGCCTTTGAGCTAAACTCCAGATCGTGATAATTCGTAATTCGTTAGCAAATGTAAACAGAACTGCTTGTTTTTGTTTTGTTTTTTTTAATTCCAGGACTCATAGCTATTTAGTTGTTCCAGATTTTTTTATTTATTTATTTTTTGGCTAGAGAACCACTCATGCGGCTGACAGCACTGAATGGGCCTCTGAGGGAGGTGTGGTGCAACCTCCATTTGTTTGGATGTTGCCCACTCTTGAGCCCTGTCACCATGAACACTGATTGATGGGTGATTTCTCAGGACTCACTGCCGATTGGCTGATGTAGGGATGTAGAGCCGAGATGGGGTCGACTGTCCTCCGAGGCCGGACAGACCATCATTTCAACTCGGGGCTGTTGCTGGCTCAGCCTCTTGAGCTGAAAATGCATGAATATTCTCTTTGTTAGCAGTGACAGCTTCCCATCCCAAACACATCATTATTTTTTTCTCCTGAAGCATGAAAAATTATTTCAAGGGAATCTTTGCTGCTTGCTAAAAAGCTATTACCACTTTGTTACATCTTTGCTGTCTTGCACTGCTGTTTTCTATCATCTACTAACATCTACATCCATCAAACAATGTGTTTATTTGCATCTGCTCTGTCGTTTCATATACTAAACATCCCTTTATTTCTGATGAAATGAGTGACGGTGGTTTGAAGACAAGCTTTGCGAGAAACCAGACTGAACTGACAGCAGTAGAAGTGGTGTTTGCCTAATGTGAAAACAGACAGACTGAGGCAAAAAGGAGTGGAACAATAGACTGGGATATAAGGTGAATTTCCCATAACTTAGCATTTATATGATCATACATTACAGTTTGACATTTTATTATTTATTTTTATTTTTTTGACAGCAACTTGACAGCATGACGATTTGGTCATCTCTTGATTTAGTTCACTCATTCAGACATCTAATCCTCAAAAAAAGATAACAGTTGCTTGTTTTATGCTTTAAAACTGGACCTTGAGAGAAAAAAGTTAAGATAACCAACTCTCAATTTAACCTAAAATTCAAACTGAGAATGAAAAAAAAGCAAAGGGAACAGAGGTTTCTCTTGATGGGAGGATAAAGTACAGGAAATGCAGTAAATGTGTGCGTCGAGTGCTTGAGTGCCGGGTAATGATGATGAATACAAGACATGGACTATCAGCCGAGTCCGGCTGATGAGCTGTCTCATTCATCACGTGGCTCACGGTGGACGCGTGTACGTGCAGGGGCAGCGGCAGTTTGTTTTGATTAGCCACGTAATTAAAGTGGAATGACAGTCAATGAAGAAGCAATTTGAATGACAGTCTCACGGTGATTGTAGATGATAAGTTGACTGAGTCGATGGAGCGTTGATGGTGCTGAGAGAGTTCTAGATTCAGCAGACGCCATGGGGGCTCCCATCTCCTCACCCGTGACACAGACGCTATCGCTGTCCAGGATGATGAGGAAAAGCCTAAGATCTCTCTCTCTCTTTTTCCCTTGTCTTAATCGACTCATTTCTGCTGTCACGAAGAAAGACAATTCAGCCTTCCTGATGCTCATCTCTCACTCACTCACTTATTCCTTCCCTTTTCTCAAACTGTTTATTTATTCCTAGATAAAGTTTGGGAACCCCTTGCAGAATCTGTGAAAATGTAAATAATTGTAACAAAATAAGAGCGATTATACAAAATGCATGTTATTTTCTATTTAGATATTTTACATAAAAGATGTTTACATATAGTCCGAAAGACAAAAAAATAGCTGAAGTGATTAAAATAACCCCCTTCAAAAGTTTGGGAACCCTTGGTTCTTAATACTGTGTGTGATTACCTGGATGATCTACCACTGTTTTTTTGTTTTGTGATGGTTGTTCATAAATTCTTTGTTTGTTCTGAACAGTTAAACTGAGCACTGTTCTTCAGAAAAATCCTCCAGGTACTGCAGATTCTTCAGTTTTCCAGCATCTTTTGCATATTTGAACCTGGGGCTGCACGATAATGACAAAAATCATAATTGTCGATTATTCCCTTGAAATTGTAATTGCGATTATTAATTACAGTTATCACAATTTACATTGAATGATGTTTTGAATAGCTTTATACCTTTGTTTGAAGCAACTGCATGCCACATTTTTATATATAGTTTCTTCTTTAAATATTTAAGAAGTAAAAATGTAAAAAACAAAGAGTGAGAAAAAAAAAGCCTTAAGATAACCACACTCACACACACCCAAACATCTTAAGAAAGCAGAATAGTGTAAGTGAATTTTTTGTTGTAATTGTGCCTTTGAACGATTAGATAATTGTGGCATCTGTAATTGTAATCACGATTAGAAATTCGATTAATTGTGCAGCCCTATTTGAACCCTTTCCAGCAGTGACTGTATGATTTTGACAGGACAATTTAGGCCAATCGAGGGACTCAAACACAGCTATTAAAAAAAGGTTCAAACATTTACTGATACTCCAGAAGGAAACACAATGCATTAAGAGCCGTGGGTAAAAACTCTTTGAATATTAAGATCAAGGTGAATTGTACTTAATTTGTCTTCCGGGAAACATGCAAGTATCTTCTGTTTCTTCTGAAGGGCAGTACTAAATGGAAAAAATGATTTTTTAACTAAATAAGAAAAATATGGACATGTTCATCCTGTGCAAAAGTTTTCACTCCCTGGCTCTTAATGCATTGTGTTTCCTTCTGGAGCATCAGTGAATGTTTGAAACTTTTTTAATAGTTGTGTTTGAGTCCCTCAATTGTCC
This sequence comes from Labeo calbasu, assembly GCA_019740295.1. Lineage (NCBI taxonomy): Eukaryota > Metazoa > Chordata > Actinopteri > Cypriniformes > Cyprinidae > Labeo > Labeo calbasu. Next base: position 7,268 of record JAHKKF010537453.1, read on the forward strand.
TCAGTGTGAAAAGATGGATCTCAGACCCATACAGTCACTGCTGGAAAGGGTTTAGATATGCAAAAGATGCTGGAAAACCAAACAATCTGCAGTACATGGAGGATTTTTCTGAAGAACAGTGATCAGTTTAATTGTTCAGAACAATTAAGTGATTCATTAACAACCATCACAAAAAAAAACAACACAAAAAAAAAACAGTCATAGATCATCCGGGTAACCAAACACAGTATTAAGAACCAAGGGTTCTCATACCTTTTGAAGGGGTTATTTTACGTTTTTTTTCTTTCTTTCTTTTATGTAAAACATCTTACTCAGGACAGTACTAAATAAAAAAATAACATACATTTTGTATGATCTCTTTGTTTTTTCAAAATTATTAGCATTTTCGCATATTCTGCAAGGGGTTCCCAAACTTTCGCATGCCACTGTATGTCTCATTCTGTCTCTCATAACTTATGCTATGAGAAATTTACTTACTATAGACAATTGTTTTTTTGATATGTGTATTGATATTTTTCTTACATTTGACATATGTATGAAGCATATGTATATTGCCAACTTGCTAAATTTCTATTGTAAATATTCATTTTCTGTTTCTTCTCTGCTTCAGAATAATTTTTAGATATAGATAATGGCTAGTTGTGAATCGCTTTTTTTTCTGAGTCATCTTAACGAGTCAGTGAAACCATTTCCAAATTAGTTTAAATGATTCATTAGTGATTCAGCCTGAATTTAAATATTTTTTTTAAAAATCCTTTAATTATTTTCCAGTAATCACACAAGGTCATGGAAAAGTCGTGAAAACTTGCTGGTCAAAAAGTGTTGAAAGCTTGTAATTATTGCATATAGAAAAAAGGGTGTAATAACACAACACATATAATTTCAAATTAAAAATATGAATGTATTATCTATTTTCTTGGAAGAACAGAATGGAAGAAGAGCCATTCTGACTTTTATTAGATGCTACCTGTTATGATCACGCTAATCTTTTGATCGAGTCCAGACCAGGAATTTTCAGCTTATCTGAGTTCATCCGGTTCTCACTGCAGTGGTTTGAAGCTGCAGGATGTGCAATCCTAACATCGTAAAGTGTAATGAGTTATTTTACGCAGGGTCTGATAAATGCTGCCGTGTGTTGGAGGGAGTGGATGATGATGATGATGATGGGAATGACATTCGATGTCCTCTGAGGAGAAGGGAGTGCTAGTCCTTCCCTCACGGTAACGATTTTTACTCCGCTCGTGGAGATGGGAATTTTGATTTAATGTCTATTTGCTATTTATGGACTTTATGATTGCAGTCTCACATCATGTTACTTATGTTTTGTTTTGACGGTGGTGCCATAAATTCCGTTTTATGTATGTTTGTGTGTTGAAAGGTTTTCACATTTGGCTTTATGGGTTGGTATAGATGTAAACCAGCTACTCTGAAGAATAATAATGCTGCTCTTTTACATTTACTGACCCCAAACTTATGAATAATAGTGTATGCATAACCAAAGAATATAGTGATAGAACAGGAGATTAAAAAAGAAGAAGAAGAAATGAAAAAGTATGACTTTTCTTAAATTTCTTTTTTAAACCTGCCGTGCCAGGTTTGTGTCTTTTCAGTGAACAACGAATAAAACTTTGTATGCACTATGTTTATGCTTTTAATATGTTTGTGTGTCATTTTGTAGCTTGACATCCCATAGTGACTATATGCTTCTGTTGTATGGATAAGAGCAGCATGAACATCCTGCAAAACGTCTCCTTTCTTGTTCCACAGAACTGAAGTACCAAAGATTTTGAAACGTTAAATTAAAACCCTTTTCATTTTTGTGTGAACCATCCCTTTAATTCTATTCAAAACTGTAGCTGATATCATTTTTTTAGACTATATTGAGAAGATTTACTGTAAGGTTCTCAGTTCACAGCCAGAAAGTGATTTACACATCCTTTAATTGCTGGCTTTAGCTAAATGTTTCAGGCGTGTGGCACGTTTTGTTGAGTAACGGCTCGCGTTAATCTTTGGACCAGCCGCATCTTCCTCCATCAATTCAGCATTTAGAGCATCTTAATTGAAATGGCTGCTAATTTATTGAGTGAAAAGAGCCACTTCTGTCTCATCAGCCTTCCACAGCTGTGTTTCTTACATAAGCCAAAGAAACCGTGTTTACTGAATGACAACCTGAATTTGCTTGATATTCTCTGAATATTTATTGTTTTATTAACATTTTAAAAAGGTTAAGTGGGGGAAGTTCTACAAGGAAACACAAATAGGTTTCCAAAGCCTTAGTAACAACATAATAAACCAAAAGATATATCTGTGCCAACACCTCCCTCCCATAAAAAAAGTTCAACTATTGAATTCACACTAGAAAAGAATATTAACATGCCACTGCGCAAACCCCATCAGTGTTGTTAAATTCAATCTCCTGTTCTCAGAGAGCCACAGGCCAGGAGCTGATTTCTGTTTTGCCATCCCCGTGCATGATCAGAAGTGGCCGTGGCATCGCAGCGCGATCGTTTACAGAGCGGCGAGCTTTAGCAGTCGACACTGATACTTGAGCGGAGAATCCACCAACCTGCAGTGCTCTGAAAATGAAATGCAAAACATAAGATTGCAAGTTTTTAAAAAGGGAGGAGCGAGAGAGATGTCATCTGCTGTGGCTGATGTCAGAGAAAGAGCCTGTATTTCTGAAAGAAGCGAGAGTGAACAGATGGAGATCAGAAAGAGAGATCACTTGAATTCACTGGTTTCGCTCCACTGAAAATTCACATTTTGCCCTAGCTTTGGTCAACACTTTAAGCATGTCGTTTCTGTATCTCTAGTGGCAAAAGTAATGATCAAAAGTAATGATCTTTTCAAATATGCAGAAGCTCAGTGAGACTATAAAATGGGGCTAAAAAGTCAAGAAAAATAATAAAATTGCATGGAAGTTTTTGGAACAGAGCTGAGTGATTTACGGTTTATTCAGAATGTTTTTTTTTATGATGGTGATCAACAATTACAAAACTAGTAAAAAAGAAAAACTGCTTACTAAGTTGAACTTTTATGAATCTGTTCAAATTGTCAGTTTCAGTGTCAGCGGTCATTCAGAAATGTTATAGTTTATGCACAAAATGTTTTATATTTTAAGATGTTTTAGTAAAAATGTATGTAGGCAAACATAGCAGGGTGGAAATTAAATAAATAAATAAACCCTAAAGTATATTGGTTCATATAAATTAAAATAATTAAATGTCATTCTTGTTCATTTAGTGTCAGTGAAAAACATGTCATGTCTTGAGAAGAAATTTAGAAGAAATACATAACTATCAGAATGTTTAATATTAGCCCCTTTCACACAGTAATACCATTAAATTGCTGTAAAATTACCAGAATGACTTCCCAGGTGAAAAAAGGTGCATTTCCATAATGTACTTTAAATACAGAGATAGTATTTTAAAGGCAGATTTAGTTCATATTCAAGGTGTCCCAAAATAGCACGTTTGAGTATACTTGCATGTTCTTAAGATTATCTTATATATAATTATTAATATATTAGGTGCAAAATTAGTGTGTGAAAATTAGAGCACTTTAAGTACATTATGGAAGGCAATGCTGTTTCGTCTTTTTACCAGTAAAGCACCATTCACACATCAGTTTCAAAATACCGGTAAATTCTGTGCCATCATTTGCAATAATAGAGGGTTAAACGCAGTTATTTTTGTTGTTGGTGATGTTTTCGTTGTGTCAAGTATTTACATTCATGTAGTTGCTTTTGGCCTTTTCAGAGACATCGTATTAGACGACTTTAAACCATACTACACAGCGCAGAGTAAATGCGTCATCTGCGTCAAAATGTTATGATTGGCTCAGTTAGACGTCTTACGTCAATGCATTCTCGTACGTGCTCATACCAATAATCTTGTTCTTCCAAGTTCACAGAGAGCACGTTACCAGTAATTTACTGGTAGTGTTACAACTTCCCATACTGAGAAATTGGTAGAACAAATTTACAAGTATTTTTGAAAAGGTCCTGTTCACACATGATCTCTTAACGGAAATTTACCAGTAAAGAGTGTATGTGTGAAAGGGGCTACTGTCAAAAGGATGAAAAGTATTAAGATTTCTTATGTAAATCTGACAGTAGTTGCCACAACTAATGGTGCAAAGATTATTCACTTCACTTTTTTTTTTTTTTTTCAATATGCTTGTCAAAATGTCTGTCTGCTTTCTTCATCTGATAACTATCAATCTACAAATTTGATGAATATAAATTGACCCAATGGTTGTAGTTTTTTATTATGTTTTGCAGTATGTGTCACAGTTCATGCTCAGCTCTATGCTGGTGAGCAGGATAATGGAATAAGCATGTAAGCGTGCACGCACATGTTTTATTCAAGGATCGGGTCACCTATTTCGAAGATTCACAATGCTTTTCAGCACTATTCGTTTCAGGCATGCACCGCACTGAAGGGGAAAGGAGGGAGAGCCTACATGTTTTTGTCAAGGTTTAGTTTGAATTTGTTTTGTTATTAAAAGAACAAATACTATTATTAACTTGTTACAATTTTTAGGCAACTAACTCTTAGACATTTACCTAGCCAATCTCTCTCCGTTCCTCTTTTTCATTACTTCAAATGGTTGATAATTTTCTTTGATTAAAGGGTTTGGTGAAACAATGGAGGTTGTGTGTGAGGAATGCTGAACTTTCTGAGATGGTATCATGTTTCTTTAGGTGGATTCTTTCTTGATTTGCTCAGTAGACAGTTAAGTTAATCTTCTCTTTTATCCTGCTGATTATGGCTACAGACCATTAATGCAGGCGACTAATTTATCAAGGTATTATGTGGCATAAGGCCGAGCATTACACAATTGACGGCATTCACTCTAACAGAAATACTGACGTCATTTGCATTATTAAACTCTTGTTTGTTGAGGCTACGGGGGGTGAAAAGATGAAGAATAAAACCATTAGCAGGGTGACAGTTTCACGCTCTCTGGCATTTATACGGCAGCTTCCTGTTAAAACAGGATCCGCTTCACTCGGTGTCAGACTGCGCCACATTAAATCCATTAAAGGCTATGAAAATTAAAAGGCAACTTCACAATTCATTTCATTTGTTAATTAAACAATTATCACTTTTCTACATTTAGACTGGTCTATTGAAAAATGTTCCATCAAAGAGTTATCAAAGTCACATCCCCTAGGATGCACTGCATTTCAAGTGCAGAGAACTCGTCGTGTTCACATAATACAGTGTTTGCTGCTATAGTAAAGGGTATTTAATCCAGGTTCAGCGTGTTATTTATCAGCTCGCTAATGTTAGTGTTGAGGAGTAGTTTTAGTGTGAGGGCTGGTGGAGGAGCAGTCAGTGTTTAGTAATGGTAAATATTTGATGTGCTGTGGAGTGCTGGGGGTGTTTCTGTGTAGGCAGTGTCTCCCTGTGGACAGTCTGATCAGTGCCACTCCAACAGCTGCTGCAGGACCGACATGCTGTGTGCGTGTGTGTGTGGTTATCAGAGAATATTATAGAAAACTTGGAGGTGGGATTTATTTGTTTATTTATTTTTTTTATTGCAACCACCCTGCAAAGAAACAGTACATTAGCAACTGCCTAGCAATGCCCTGGCAACCACCCTGGGATTGTGGTGGTGAGTTTTGGATACAAAAGCGTTACTATTTTTTTTTTGGATTGTTTTGCATGGACTTAATTATTGTAGTGAACATATCCATGAATTATGTCTAAATATATGTATAAATGTGTGTACACTAAACCGCTCAAAATTTAGGAAAAAATATAATTTTTAATGTTTTTTTAAAAGAAGTCTCTTGTGCTCATCAAGGCTGCATTTATTTAATCCATAATACAGTAAAAACAGAAATATTGTGAAATACTATTACAATTTTATTCATAGTAAAAAAGCACAAAAGTACGGAAGCCTGTTTCCATCGCTTAATAAACTTTTTATCTCACAATTCTGACTTTATTAATTACAAGTTTACATTTTGAAATTCAGACTTTTTTCTCAGAATTGTGAGATATAACCTCTCAATTGCAAGTTATAAAGTCAGAATTGAGAAATAAACACTTCTGAGAAGTGAAGTCAGAATTGTCTGATATAAGCTTGCAACTGCTTATAAAATGAGACATAAACTCGCAATTCTGAAAAATGAAGTCAGAATTCAGAGATATAAACTCACAATTTTGACTTTTTTCCTCCGAATTGCGGGTTTATATGTAACACGCAATTGCGAGTTAAGTCAGAATTGTGTGATATAAACTCGCAATTCTGAAGACATATTAGTCTTTTTTTTCCCTCAAAATTGGACTTTAACTTGCTATTGTGAGTTTATAGCTTACAATTTTATAAACTCACGATTGCAAGAAAAAAGTCAGAATTGCGAGATACAAACTTGCGCAATTCTGATTTTATAACTCACAGTTGCAAGTTTATATCAGGCAGTTCTGAATTCATAACTTGCAGTTGTGAGTTTATATCTCAATTCTGAGCAAAAAAAGTCAGAATTGTGTGTTTATGTCACTTATGGTCACACTTTAATTTAAAGTCCAATTCTCTGTATTTACAAACCATTAACTACGACTTTTGCCTAAATAAACTCATAATTTGCTGCTTGTTAATAGTTGGTAGTTGTTAAGTTTAGGTATCGGGTATGGATTTGGGATATAGAATATGGTCATGCAGAATATGTGCTTTATAAGTACTAATAAACAGCCAATATGCTAGTAATATGCAAGCTAATAAGTAGCTAGTTAACAATGTGAATTAGTCCCTATGCTAAAGCTGCTTTTTAAATTAGATTTGAGATCTCTAATTCTTAATTCTCTAATTTGATTTTTTTTTAAAGAAGTATCTTATGTTTTCCAAGGCTGCATTTATTTCATCCAAAATGCAGTAAAAACAAACACTATTGCATTTTAAAATTTTATTTTTATGTACTTTAAAATGTAATTTACATCGAAAATGTTGTTGAAAGTGAATTACATTTCAAAACAAATGAAAATAGAAAACAGTACTGTAAAACTGTAATTATATTTCACAGTATTACTGTTTACACTGTATTTTGATCAAATAAATGCGCCACTGCTGACTTCTTTCAGAAACATTAAAAATATCTTAATTATTCCACACTTTGACCAGTAATATAAATACTTTGACAAGTCCAGACAGCTCATTACCGCCGGTCTGGTGTCGACATAATAAACACGTAACTTTTTTTCCCTTGTCCTCTGTCTTTCGAATAGTATGGTGGGCTTAAAGGCATAGAGTTGTGTCTTTGTGTTCCCTCATTAGCCTCATGGTCCATTGGGAGTGCTTTTTCCAGAACAGCTTGTTGTAGCAGAGTCCTCTTCCTGTACTAATCTCAAACGCAGACGGCCCTCGTCTCTGCCTGTTTATTTATGATAATGCCCCTGTGTCTCAACAAGACTGGGAAAAGTTCTTTATTCGTCCGCGCAGATTAGCGTTTTGGCAGTCGCGTCCTGCAATTACTCAACGCATTTCACCCCGCCACTAATTAACAGGTGGCTTGGGAAAATGCTTTTTGGGCTAAGCATTTCTGACCTGATTTTTGAAATGTGTGTTCCACTTCAGTTTTGTCCACTACAGTGACTCATGAAAGCAGTTCAGCAGTGCAGGCTTTCAATTAAATAAATACATATACTGCTTTTTCGGGAAGGAATTACAGCAAGGCCACATTCATTTGAATTGCGGTAATTGCTGTTCTGTTGAATTGTTAATTATTGTAGGCTGTTGTAGGTACAAAAAGCTGTTGACTGACTTTTTAACGTGTAACGCAAGCCAGATGCCGCAGTCACACATCCCGACTCACTTTGCTGTTATCACATGTGCCGATTCTGTTTCCTGACCTGCTGAACCGATAGACACCCAGTCACACCCAAAGACAATGTGGAATTGAATTTGCTGTCCCCTCAAGAATGAATGTCATGTAGTATGGTATTCTTGTCAAGTATCACTGGGACTACAGTGATATTGCTGGAAGGCAAACTGTCTGGCTTATATGTGAAGTGTTGGGGGACCTCAGTGAAGTGTTATGATGTGAATATGCACAGACAGTCTGGAGTAGTGAGAGAAGTTGCTATTCTATTAGTGGCCTTGATCTTCCCTACTCTCTCTCTCTCTCTCTCATTCACTTCTTCTTGCTCTGGACAGTATTGATTTTGATATTCAGAGGAGATATGGGAAGGAAGTTAACGAGAGAGACACACACAGGCGATGTTGTTAGTGGTTAAATAGAGTGAACTTGACATTGTGGAACACAAGGCATCAAGCATTAATATAAGAGATATTAATGTAACCAGACACCAGCCAGTCAGCATAACAAACAACTATGAGATTAAATATATCAGCTAAACAGCAGTAACTGACTGAAAGCAAATGTAGGAGGTTAATGAATAACAGTGGTAATGCATAGACTAATGCATTTAAAAGTGTTTATAATAGATAGTTTAGTCATTGCTGTCTGCATTTTAGCTTTTTTAGGGCAAAAAGGTCCATTTTAAATGGGACGGGACTGTAAAGTGTTACGTGACAAGTTTTTAGAGATGTTTAGTGGCGTTTTTTGACCAGTGTATACAAAAGGAGCAATTATTATAAACAGAAGAGACTAAAATGCTAAACATTTTTAGATAAGCACAGAATAGAATAACTACATATTTTTACTCCAAACTTGCGTTATAGCATTGAGTGTTTGAAGTAACTTTCTTCTGTGAAGTTATTCTTATTTTATAGTATTCTATACAGTGATAAACGCTATGTCGATTAGCATTACAATATTTATATGGTAACCCATACTTGTAATTTGCGTTTTGCATATAACTCATCCAAGTGCACACACACAGTAGTGAACACACACACACCGTAAACACACACCCTGCGCAGTGGGTGGCCATATTGCTGTTGTTGCGGTTGGGGGGTTCGGTGCCTTGTTCAAGGGACTCACCTCAGTCATGGTACTGAGGGTGAAGAGAGCTCTGGTTATTCACTCCCCCCACCTTCAATCCCTGCCGGACCTGGGACACGAACCCGCAACCTTTCGGTCCCTAACCATTAGGCCACGGCTGCCCCAAAATACATAGATAGACAGTTAGGGTAGGTCGAAAAACACCCATCTCATTTTCTTCTCCAACTTCAAAAACTTCTCTCCATAATGATGCTGGCGCTGGATTAATATGCGTCATATTGTCGTACTCTTCATATTTAAATAACACTAAATGACACCCCTAGATTATATACTTGATAGTTTGAGAGTTTAGTACTTGTATTTACTCCTACTGCTTGCAGTAGTAGCCTCGTTACAGCATCATATTGTTAAATTTGTTAAAGATTTAAACGGCATCTCTTCTGATTACATTTAGTCAAATTTGCATGATGCTAAATGGTCATAAACGAATAGATTTTCCTTTGAGTGTTCCAGCTCTTTTGAAAATCCCCCACACCTTTGTTCTTGCTCCTAATCCAGGTCCATGAATTATCATTAAGGAAAACCCTAATCCCTTTTGAAAGAAGCATAAATTAACGCACTAACAACTGTGTCCATATTAGAGTAATTGCCTTTTACTTTACAAGTTGCACACGCACCAAAAAGAATAAAAAGGATGATTTCTTAAGCGAGAGCCTCAATCAACAGGGGAACCGTGACGGAACTCTGTCACCATGACAACAAGGGTTTGATCAGGTTGGGCCTGAGTGGGTGTGTTCGTTTTCGTTTTGTAATCTTTGATAACAAACACGCAAGTGGCGGCTAAGTGCATAACGCCGGAGAGAGACTGTCTTTCCAGTGAGTGGGTACAGTGCCGCCCCTGTGGGCAGGGCAGAAGCGGGGCTTGTTTTAACTGCTTGAGCCCCACAGGACTCCGTCCTCCCTCCTGTTAGCTTTATTCACTCACAGCTGTGTGAAACCAGCCTGCCTGATAGGGGTAGGTAGAAGAGTCGGACCCCATGGCTGATTACGCTGAATTCTATTACCACTCATCCATGAAGCGAATTATAAGGACAACCCACCGGTCCTGTGCGCACCACTGACGTCTCCTGCCTACCGGCTTGTTTTAAACTAGACTGTAGCAGAAAATTGTAGAGTTGTAGTGTTGAAAGCATCTTGGAAAAAATGTGTCTTTTTCCACAAATTTTGTATGTATGCTATTCATATAATATCCAAGGTAAACATTTGTAGTAATCTAGTAACTAGTTAATTCTTATATTGTATTTTCAGAAATTTAGGAATATCTCTCCCCAAATTTGTCACTACCGAAACACAGTAATATAGAATTTAATAAGGTAAATCAATAGCAATTACCATTTTAACAATATTTCAAGTGTGAGATTTGTATTTTCAATTCAATTTTTCTTTGAAAAGGGAAATAGCTTAATCACACTGATTTCAAACTTAAGGATTCATTAGTTTGAATATACATCGAACCAAAAACATCGTAACATCTTAATGATAATTCAGTATACTTTATTTTTGACAAAACATCCCATGACCACATCACATTACAGAATTTTTACTTGCATACTAAGCTAAAACATAATAAAGTACTAAAAATTTGTATAACTGTAGTAAAATTTTGTTTATTTCCCCCAAATAAAGGATTAGGTATTCCCTTTTGCCACTACCGAAACAATGACACGGTTCGGTCGTGACTGTTACGGTAATGACAATTCTAGATACTTTTGAACCTAGCTCAAAGATGCTAATCAGCACATGGTTAGCTAGCACAGTTCTGAACAACTGTGCACATATAAAAACTAAACAAAAATGGTGTTCGGTAGTGACATTCTTTGAAGTTACACACAGATTTTTCATACTTTTGACACATTTACTTACCATGTAGCTGTGAGAGAGAATGACACATAGATATTTCCTGTAGGTAAAATCAGTCTCGGCCAATGAACTAAAACGTACACTGTTTCGGAAGTGACATAAAGTTTCATAAATAAATACATTTTTTGAACTTCACTAAAAAAATAAAAATAAATAAAAGAACACACATAGATATTTTTACAAACAGCAATAAAAAAAAAAAAAAAAAAAAAAAAAATTAAATATAACTTTGAAATTTAGGGGTTAGGATTTGGGGCAGCCATCTCCCAATTGCAAGTACCCACTAAATGCTGATTTTAATATTTAAATATTTTTGTGGGTAACAATAGATAATAAATGGATCTTAGTAAACGTCTAAAATTTGAATACTTAAATGTGTTTTTTGGTTGTGGGACAGCAGATTTCTTGGTTGTTGGATTTCCTAACCAGTGTCAGCCACTCAAAATCATAGATTCATGAACGTCACGTGTCAGATGTGTATTTTTCACATTATGATGATTGACTGTAATCAATAATAACGCTCGTCTTGTCAGTGTTGAGCCGGCTGTCTATTTTAAGTGTGAAAAATGGGACTAGCTGTCACATCTGCTCACGCATGGCATTATTTCATGTTTCACGCCATTTTACACACCCATCTTCCATTCTGCGTCAAATCAATACACTTATCTATGTGTACGACTGCCACGCTGCTCGTGTGCACGTGTCTTTGCGTGCAGCGTTACTGTTCTGAATCATTTTGCAACTGTGATTTTTAAAATACTCTTAATTCTCTGAGGGGCTGTTCGTTTTTGAAGGTGCTAATTGCAATCTAGCTACAGTTTACGGTATATAAACAACCATATTCACGTTGTGGTAAGTGATTTGTTTTGAAATATATTAAAGAAATAATTGCCTGTTAGAGATATGTGGAATTCTTGGAATCAAATTTATTTCCTGAATAACATGGCCTTCTGGATTCAATCATGATTATTGGCATTATTAAAAGCCGCTCTTGCAGGTTCATTGGTTTCTGCTTCACAATCAGGATGTTAAGAATAAAGGAAATGCAGTGTCTGTTTTAGAGGATTCAGAGCGCTGAGTTGTTGGCGGCGTGCTCGTACAACACATGGCAACATTTAACCTCTCCCTAGATTCAGGTCAACCATTCCATGGTTTAACATGGAAAGCCTTACATGAGCTGTCATACCTAATCCATTCTGCTGAAGAAATCTCCCATTAAACCCCAGCTATTTAGGAAAAACTAAGCTTCTCATCTTCCTTTAAGACATCAACTGTCTGATGTCATGGTCAAAATACGTGCAGTCCGAAAGAACTGAGATGTATTTAATAGCCAAAATAAATGCTAAAAATATTTTATTTTATTTTATTTTATTTTTATACACCCATGCATTTTACTTTAAAAATTAAGGATTATTCAGAATTTCATTTTGCATACTCATTTTAGTGAATTAACCGTTTCTGGCACTGTACACTGTACAGTACATCCACTATTCTTTCTTATTTATTCATCAGATTAGCTTTTATTAACCATATGCAGTGCTACAGTTGACTTGGCTTCACAGTCAGTTTTGCAAATCGAATCCCGCATGTGGCTTGGATTGACCGTTTGAGTTAACAGAAGAAAAAAAAAAATCTGAAAAATGCAATGGTTTCATGCTGTGAGAAAAGCCTTTTGTTGACTTCGTGTAGATGTGAACACGGTGAATAGGTTTTTCCACTTTAAAAGTCTCTTTGTGGTTCCTGAAATGCTTGAACAGAGATGCAAAGTCAAATTTGATCAAACAGAGCGTGTGCGTGCGCTTCTCGCAGTTAATGCGCCAGCAATCCAGTCAGCATGTTAGCAGTCTCTCTGTTAACCCATTACGTGCCGTTACGGCTGACTTCACTTCACAACTAGTATCGAAAGTCATTACGTGCTTTGTTGATTCTTAAGTGCAAAGATAATTGCACCAAGTAGGATGAAAGTACTTTGATTATTGTCTGCCGGTTCCTCTGAATTCTAATAGATCTAATTTTGCCTTTCCAATCCATCATCTGAGCCTCATTTCTCTCCTAAATTAACTAAGCTTTAAATGCACCACGATGAATGAGCAGGTGCCCCCTTAAAAGTAACGACAGTGTAAAATGTAAGAAGTTGTGTAGCTCCAGAAATCCTTTGTGTTTTTCAGCACGCTAGTTGTTTCTGCTGTCGCCTGACGCAAGATCCTGTGTTTCTCCTGAGCTTTTATCTGTCTGCTCGCAAGCACGAGGTTACAGGCGGAGTCTGGGTTGCGGATTGAGTGGAAGTGCCTGTCTGCCCTGTCATTGTTTAATCTGCTGTTGGGATATCTTAATTAGTCTTGACTCTCATTCTCTCAGAAGTGTGCTCTAGTTCATCAGGGGACCCGGGCCCCCGAGTCGCCACGGTCCCTAACCACACTTGTCATCAGAAAAGAGACGTGGAGGTCATCAAAACAAGCACTGAGCTTAATAATTTACCATGCCCATCTAAGAGCAAAAGAATAAGTGTTTAGAATATCTTAAAAGTTGTGTCGTGTGATAAAGGAGTAGAGGTTTAAAATTTTAATTGTAGTATTAGAGAAACTGATCTTTCAGTCTTTCTTTAAAGGAGTAGTTCTCCCAGTTCTGTATTTTGATTTTCCATAGATTTCAAGAAATGATTTTTAGATTTTTGTAAGTATTTTCCACATCTTACAAAACCTCCTTTTTTAACAACATTATTACAATTTAAAATAACTGTTTTCTGTTTTAGCATAATGAAAATGTATTACTGTGACAAAACTGAATTTTATTCTACTCTTAAGTGTCGCATAATTGAATATGCTAAATTTATTATCAGGAATATTTTTTTGGAAACTGTGATACTTTTTGTCAGGATTCTCTGATGAATACAACGTTAAAAAGAACAGAGTTTATTTAAAATAGAAATCTTTTTTAACAATATAAGTCTTTACTATCACTCTTTATGAATTTAACACATCCTTGGTGAATTAAGGTATTAATTTCTTTCAGACACAGAAAAAAAGAAAAAATGTACTACAAACTTTAAATGGTAGTGTATATTGTTAGAAATGGTTTCTGTTTTAAATAAATAATATCCTTTTTTTTTAGTCGTCAAAGAATCCTGAAAAGGTGTCATATTAAGCAGCATAACAGTTTCCAACATTGATAATAAATCAACATATTAAATGATTTCTAAAGGATCATGTGACTCTGAAGACTGGAGTAATTAGCTTTGCATCACAGGAGTGCATTTTATTTTAAAGTATATTAAAATAGCAATAATTTTTCACAATATTACAGATTTTTCTGTATTTTGATCAAATAAAAGCATCTTTGATAAGCAGAAAAGTTGTCTTTAAAAAAAAAATTACAAATCTTATTGAATCTCAAACTTCTGAATTATTATTATTAATTCTTTTTTTTTTTTTTTTTTTCAGGATTTGATGAATATAAATTTAGCATTTTATTTTTACTTTTAAAGTGTAAAGTGTCCTTGATAGATAGGTGTTCTAACTCACTAAATAATGATATATAATATCATCAAATCTATTTGTATTTTTACTTTATATATTTAGATTTTACAAATTTATTTATATATATATTTATATAATTTTATTATATATATACTTTTTTTCCAGGAATATAAATACATTTTTACTTGTACTTTTGCATAAGTGTAATGTGTTCTTGACAAATTTGTGGTTATTTCTTTTAAATAAATGAATAAATAAATAAAGTCAATACGTACATACACACACATACATACATACTGAATGGTAGTGTATATTCTAGCTCTTCTGAAGTCATATGAAATCTTTATGTGAAATTTAAATCACTATTTTTAAACAGCTCTCAAATCAAATATGGCACCTCTGGTGTATTCTTGACTTCATGATGTTTGACTACTAGAGACTCTGTTGACATACAAACTGAGCCATAGTGAATAATGACAGATTTCTGTCAATTTCGTCACACAGAACTGCTGTATGGCTTCAGAAGTGGAATGGACCAAATGTGGAAAGAAAGAAAAAATCTTTTAAGCTTGTTGTCTGTCTTGTGGTCTTGTGAACTGTTGTTGTTTAAATGGCTGTTGTTTTTTTGTGTGTGGAAAAAATAATATTGTTTTAAAAAAGTAATTAATAACAGTGCTCATTTCTAGAAGAATGGTTTCTTTAATCTGCTTTTTTTGGCAGTGTTTTTAGCCCAGAGAACAATATTTGTGTGGGAAAGTCTAGAAATAGCAATCGTAGACTATGTGCAAGTTCCGCCAAAGCAGCTCGCACATCTAAATAAGGTGTCTTGTCTCTTTGATGTGTGCGCGTCCCATTGGTGGAGCATCTTTTGCTGCAGAGGGGCTGTAAGAACAGAAGCCGCGCTAGTCTCCCCCAAGCCGGCTGTTTGAAGGTGACGTTTGATGTACCTCACGATCAATCCCAACGCCAGCTGCCGTACCTGTCGCACGCCACGGCGGTAAAAGAGGAAACGTGGGAACGGGGCTGTGCCGAACGAGCGATCTGTCCTGCCCCCAAAGAGCTTTAGAAAACGCAGCCCATCAAAGCGATGGACGGGAGGCCCTCCCGCCGAAGTTCTCACCCACCTCACTTGCTTTTTTTCTTCCAGAACCTTTTGCTTCAGCTTTCATTTAGGGTGAATTCACACATCAAAGCATCCAATACACGAATGTTAAATCGATCTCAGACGATGTTTTCGGAGAGCCCGGATGGCTCGCATTATCATCGTTAAGTATTAACAAAACACGCGGTTTGGGTTTCACTCGGACGGTGCTGTTAACATACATGATCGGGCCAGATATAATGCCTCGAGATAAACCGAGCGCAATGCTGGCATGTTGAAACCATATATCTTTTCAGGTCTCCATCCTCCCCACAGAGTTTCCAGCGAGAAAAGGAGAGGAAGTCGGCCCTCCGAGAATAGCACCGGGAGACCCTGCTTTTCATTATTAATGGCTGTTGACGGTAGCCCATGGGCGGCGGCTTGTGTCCGTTGGAATAAGATAAGTCCCTGCTGCCCGCACCTCTGTCCTCAAGGCGGCCGACGCATATAAAACAGTCTCTGGCTCGCTTGATTAGAATGAGGCATTGAGGAGAAGAAATGCTCGAGAGGTCGGTCGAGTAAAGTGAGCAAAATGCATCCATATTCAGAGCTCAAGCCTTACGCCCTCCCTAGGCCCATTCTCTTATGTAAGTGCCCTTGACAGACTCATTGTGAAGTGATTGTATGCATTATTCCCGTTGATTGAGTTGAGGTGCGGGGCAGACACATATTCCTGAGGGCGATTGCTCGCCACACCTAGCGAGGCTCTCCTTTTTTCGACCGTCTTATCTGCTCTTCCTGTAAAAAGAATTCTTGACGGCTGTACAGAGACATTTTCCCCTCCTTTCCATTCGCACTTCTTTCAAGCTTTGACAAGCTTGAGACGACAGAGTTGCACTGTATGTGTCTGTGTTTTTCTTTGTTCAATTATTTATTTATTATCAGCTATTTGGGTGTTGAAATCTATGCAAATTAAATTCTGCCCGGCTAAAGAAGCTTGTATAATAACAGAGCTGAGAAAAAAAAAAAAAGAGGTATGTCCTCTTTACACAAAAAATGTTAGAAACGAAGCTGTGTTCATTTGCATGATTAAGCTATGGCGGTTGTTTGAACGCTTTAGTCCAATCCAAACGACGCGTTTATTTTACGCTACAGCTAATGTGCGGAGAGGGAAGCTTGAACAATAGTTGCATGCACCTTTATTATTCGCTATTGTTATGCGTGGTTCCACATTACAAGTTGCATTATCTGTGCGCATCGATTTGTGGCTGGCACATGAATAGAATAGTAAGTATGCAGACCGCAGACGTGCAAGACGATATTAAGAATTGTTATGGTTACGTGCACTTTAATAATCAGTCTAAAATCAACACTTCGGGGTTCTTATGAAACCACAGAAAAAAGCTGCTTTACATTAGCATTTCATTCAAATTGAACATTTTGACAAAGGGTTGCACAAACTCAAATATTTATAATTAGGGCCCGAGCGCTGATGGTGCAAGGAGCCTATTGGAATTGGTCACATTCTTCTTCTTCTACTTCTCCAAAATGAATCACATTTTTCAGGGCCTAAACATGAAAACTCATGAATCTTTGCAGAAGTGGTGAAAATTTACATCTGATATGGGTTTCAAAAGTGGATGTGACAAAATGGCCTGATAGCGCCACCTATAAAATTTGAACGAAGTGCCACTCAAGCTATATTTCACATGTACAAAATTTGGTAGACACACCAATATTTACAAAAAATTGGTACGAAGTCCGAAACCCAGCAGGAATTTTTTTTTGGCAAGTTTTGTGCCTTTTTTCCATTTGCAGGTGTTGTATCTAAACAGATCAACACCAAATTTGGTCAGTGTAATTTAAAACCCTTTGTGATGTTAAGTTGCAAAGATCTCGAGTTTTCGTTGAAGGTCGTGTCTGTGGTGGCCTGACAAACTTTGATGTTTCGCCATGAAACAGGAAGTTGCTATAATTCAGGTATACAATGTCCGATCTGCATCAAAACTCACGTTTGATAAGAGTCCTGTCCTGAGCACATACCCATAACCATATTCTGTTATAGCCATTACGCCACCTGCTGGCAACAGGAAGTGGCATGTTTTACACTCTAAATCTCCTCATGGAAATTAATGGCATCAACATTATATTTGGTCAGTCTACTCTAAAGGCCTTTGCGATGTTAAATTCCGAAGATCTTGAGTTTTCGGTAAAGAGCGTGTCCATGTCAAAGTGTTCCATGGTCACTGACAAAGTGTTTAGTGTTTTGCCATGGGAATAGAAGTTGTTGTAAATCAGCCATACAATGTCTGATCTGCCCCAAACTTTACACGTTTGATAAGAATCCTGGTCTGAACACATCTGAAGTCCAATATTCTGTTATAATCATAACGCCACCTGCTGGCAACAGGAAATGGCTTGTTTTACAGTAACTTAAACATGCAGCGTCAAATATGCACCAAACTTCACACGTTGGGTAAGAGTCTTGACCTGAAGACATCTCAAGGTCAGTGTTCAGATATAGTCATCGTGCCACCTATTGGCAACAGGATACGTCAAACATACCATGTTCAATCTGCACCAAACTTCATATGTTTGATAAAAGTGCTGGCCTGAAGACATCTACATGCCAATATCCAGTTATAGTCATAGCGCCACCACCTAGTAGCAGGAAGTTTGGCACATATAAATGACTTTGACATATTCCTTCATTATTTACCACTTTAAATGCATATTGCCCACCGTTCCCTGTTTTCTTAAAGCCACCAGGTGGTGGTGAGCCCATGTGCAAAGGCCCTTTCAGCGTTGCTTGCAGCTTTTAATATTATATTTTTTCTATTGTAATATATTTGAGTATTTTATTACAATGATTGCAAAGCTGAATTGAGGAATGATTACTTTAGTCTTTAGTATGCATGATCCTTCTGAAACTGTATTAATATGTTGATTTGATGCTTATTAAACATTTATTAGTATTGTTAAGGTAAAAAAAATTGTTAATTTTATGGGATTCTTTGATGAATAGAAGTTCCAAGGAAAAGCATTTATTTGAAACTGAAATCTTTTGTTACATTTCAAATGTGTTTACTGGTATTTTTGAGCATTTTAATGTGTGTGTGTATCTGATTACTTACTAAAAACTCCCACAGACCATGTTTTCAGACCATTTCAATTTTTTATTTTGAAGTGGTTATATCGAAGTTTGAGTTGTTAACTAACTTATTTATATTTGTCTTCCCATTAACGCCATTACGTTTTTTTATTCAGACTGATTTGCGAATGCGCACAAAGACAAGCAGCGGGATATATCACATGAACCAATCACAGACGATTATAACCAGTCATATCAAATCATATTACAGTCCTCTTATATGATTTTTTTTTTTTTTTCCCCCTTTCATTCTGTTAGTCCCCCACCAAACTCACCGTACACTTTAAGTGGTCTGTTAAAACTCAGTGGGCTCAGGGGAGGCGAGAGAGACGCTGACTTCCCCTGTAACTTTACATGCTGGTGACGGTGTTGGAGTGATTTATGCACTTTTTAATGTCATATTTTGTAATATCAACGTTTTTATTTTTGTACTATGAATTTTGTTCTCATCCAGTATTTTGAGGAGACTGTCTCCCTTGCCACCTCATAGCAAACACCCCTGATTGTATTCATCTATAATGTTGTAACTGTATTTATTTCAAAGTAAGCCAAACACCAGATTACTGCAGTTCATTGGGAACATAGCAATCGTTAATGGAAAGAGATACTGCAATCACTGGCAAACGTGTATTGTATCTTCACAGGGTTCATTCGGCGGTCAGCACTCGAAACACAAGCATAGCGAGAAAACACTTCCCACAAACAGAACCGTAAAGAAACAATCACAGGTATCGCTCAGAATAATGGCTCTTCCCCCTCTATCCTCACTGGTGAGTGCTGGTCAGTCTAGCTGGCTAAATATCTTTATGAGGTGAATTATACGACCACCTCAGTGCCTCAAGTGGGAAATTACAGTAGATAAGTCAAATGGAAATGCTTGAGAAAAAAGGCAGACGGGGAAGCTCATCAGCTACGGGTTATGATTGCCAGTTTATCTCCAGGGCATAGTGGACTTCCTTACTAAAGCACAATCCATGACCTGCCAGTAACCCTGAACACTCACATTAATATACTTTTCTTTGTCCACGTTTTTACTTATTTGGATGGTCCCTTTTCAAATTCCTGACAATGGAGCAGTTTTCCAACCATGATTGTTCGCTTTACTTGTTTGAAAGGGTCTAATATGTCCCATGCTCTTCTAATTGCATTTGCATTCACTAGAGTTGGGGTACTCGGACTCGTACTCGGACTCGAGCCTTTCGGACACTTTTCTTACACTTCAAATGACATTGCGTTTTTCTAGTTGTAAATGTTAAAAACGGGTGCGTTTGGGTAAAAACAATGTAAAGATACTGATAAACAGTACTGTTTCCTTGGACTTGGACTCGGCCCTTTGGGACTCGGACTTGAGTCCGACTCGGCCCATTTTGGACTCTGACTCGTCTCGGACTCGACTGGTTAAAGACTCGGACTCGACTTAGGTGGACTCGAACCCAACACTAGTATTCACACACACCACCTCAAAGTTATATGAACCAGTTATCCTTCTGCTTAGCTGAGAGAGTCGAGATTGCTAGCAGTGAAAATCTACAGGGATATGAAAGGAAACATCACTTGTCAATCATTGTTGTTGTTGTTGTTTTTAATGTCTCCTCCAAACATACATATTCCCCAGGGTGCTGTTTGTTTGCCAGGTGAATGCATAGAGTGGGAACAGACCATCATAAAAGCATCTTCTTAGTGCACATTTGCATTTTTTCATTCTGAAGCTAGCCAAGCAAGAATAATGATAATCTTTTGTCAACATGCCCTTATTCATGCATAAGTAAACGTAATGATTGTTTTCATCTCGACATTGTCTGATCTCATAGTCAAGCCAATATTTTTTTCATGCAGTTTTTATCGTTGTCTGAGTCTTGTCTTGTTTTACACACAGGTATAGATAAATGCTAATGCTAAATCAATATTTAATGCATGTTTTTTTTCTTCTTTTTTTCCATATTGCAGCAGTGGTTTGTAGTTATATTTTGCATAATAGTTTCTTGTTTATTTATTTATTTATTTTCATTTTGCAGCAGTGGGTTGTAGTTTTGTTTTGCATGGTGTTTTGTGTTATTTGATTTTTTTTTTTTTTTTTTCCATTTCATTTTGCAGCAGTGGTTTGGTTTTATTTTGCATGGTAGTTTCTTGTTGTTTATTTATTTATTCATATATTTATTTTCATTTTGCAGCAGTGGTTTGTATTGTTTTGTTTTGCATGGGTTTTGTTTACTTACTTACTTACTTATTTATTTATTTATTTATTTATTTTTTTGTATTTAATGTTTTTGTATTTATTTTATTTTTTCATTTCTTTTTGCAGCAGTGGTTTGTAGTTTTGTTTTGCGTGGGTTTTTCTTTTTATTTATTTTATTGTATTTTATTATTTATCATTGTATTTTGCAGCAGTGGTTTGTAGTTTTGTTTTGCATGGGGTTTCTTTTATTTATTTATTTATTTAGCTTCATTTTGCAGCAGTGGTTTGTAGTTTTGTTTTGCATTGGGTTTTCTTTTCTTTCTTTATTTATTTAGCTTCGTTTTGCAGCAGTGGCTTGTAGTCTTGTTTTGCATGGGGTTTTCTTTTATTTATTATTTATTTAGGTTTATTTTGTAGCAGTGGTTTGTAGTTTTGTTTTGCATCAAGTTTTCTTTTATTTATTTAGCTTCGTTTTGCAGCAGTGGTTTTGTTTTGCATGGTGTTTTCTTTTATTTAATTTTACAGCAATGGTTCATATTATTTGCAAGATGATGAACATGATTGGAAAGCAAAGTGCAATTTTTTTTTTTTTTTTTTTTTAGGAAGAAAACATTCCTTTGTTTTTGATTCTATATGTGAAGATATAATGCATCCCATCTTACTACTGCCTAATTTGCTGTGTTTAATTTTTTATATATACACACATATATGTATATATATATATATATATATATATATATATAGATAGATAGATAGATAGATAGATAGATAGACAGATAGAAATTTTTTGTTTTTTCAAAAAATGTGCATACGTACGCCTTGTAAAACAAAAATAGTGNCATCCCATCTTACTACTGCCTAATTTGCTGTGTTTCATTTTTTATATATACACACATATATGTATATATATATATATATATATATAGATAGATAGATAGATAGATAGATAGATAGATAGACAGATAGAAATTTTTTGTTTTTTCAAAAAATGTGCATACGTACGCCTTGTAAAACAAAAATAGTGTGCGCATAAATAAAAAAATAAAATAAAATAAATGTATGTATATAATTTATTCTTGCTTATGTGCTCTCCATTTTTGTTTTACATGATGGGCTTCCAAGGGAACAAGTATGCACTTGTTTTAAATGAAAGAAAAAAAAAGCCTTCTTGATTATTTATACATGTGTAGATATCATGCACACGTTGTGTGACCATAGCTTTAGTTTCATGAATTTATAAATGGTCTGTTCTGGTCCTCCATCCTCTAATTGAAGGGTTGTTGCTCTAGTGGTCCGGAGGTTCATGTATTATGCATAGAAAACAACTGGGCGCAGGCTACATTATGGTCCCATCATGCTAGCCGGGTCCTGCTGGTATGGGGAGAGATGATATTTCATATAGTTACAGCCTCATTAAGGGGCCACACTAACGGCCAAAACACACAGGCACACACACCGGACAGCATGCTGTTTAAGCAACACTGCTGATGTAGCCATGACCCCAGAGATCACCGCTGTGAGTATTGTCTCGTCTCATTGTCATTATGTGTTATAAGTGTTGTAAGCCTCAAAACACCATGCGGTACGCTGTTCTGAGTGAAGCAAAATAAATGAAATATCTTGATTTTTCTCTCCTGGGAGAGTTTCCCAACGACTTTCATTTCTGAGATTTTCTGTAGGTAATCAACAGTGCAAGTACTGCATTGCAAAGGATGTCATATTAAAAGTGCACCCCGTATCAATCTTTAATAGGCCATTAAGTGAGGTTTGCGAATTTTGTGCTTTAAGGTGACTGAATGAATAGAGTGATACTTCAGTTCCAATTTGCATAAGCATTATTTGCGTCTTCCGTAACACCGTCTGCATTATGTCTTCCTTAGTGATGTCCTATTTTAAGCGAGAGAGAGCAACTATTAAAATGTGTCTGTCTGTGTACAACCTGAAAGGCAGCTTGTCATTGGTGGATTGAAATGAAAACTGGTGAGAACACATCAATAATTGACCGAGCTTTTATTCATAAAGAACAGGATTATGTAATGAGAAAAGCACTCAGACTCCCTCCTCACTCTCCCGGCTCTCATTTGCCCAACCACTAAAGATAGAAATCTTTGCCTGAATAATGCAAACACGCTCCTCGTTCCCGATCCTTTCTGTACACAGACTTTAGCTGAACAGATGTGTGCGGCAAAGGGCGATTTATACATGTGACAGTCTCTGTACATTCACCATGACAATATTAACAGCTGATCTTCAGTAACTGTACAAAAGACAGACTTGTACAAAACACAACAGAGAATAAAAAGTATGTTTATCTATCTATCTATCTATCTATCTAAGAGTTGACCTCAATTCATGCTTCATGCTACAAATACTCCCTGAAGCTCTGTCAAATCTGTCTATCATCTTATCTATCAATCTGTCAACTGACAGACTGTTTGTTCCTTCATTCTTTCTATCTTTGCATTTTAACTACCACTTTAAACTTTTCTTAGATTTAAATGTATTCAAAAGGTACACACACTGATGATTTCTCTGTTTTCTCTAATTTGTCATAGAAATAAGTTATCACGCCAGCACATTTATATTTAGATTAGATCTGAATTAGCAGGATATTTCAGGCTCCTTGTCCGTTTGCATCATGTACATTCTCAGATGTGCTTATAGGACTTCACACGTAATTTGTGATTTCAACCACAGGTGTTGATAGAGAACCCAGAATTCTGGAATGTACCAAATGTGTTACTTAATGCATTTTATGATGTACTGTTACATTCATGTACACTTTTATGCAGGGCTGACAGTCGATTAAAAATTTTTAGTTTCTAATTAATCGCAAAATTATAATATTTTGACTCTGGAAATACCCACAAAAGGTTATTTAAAGCTATTTTTGAATTAAATGAGAAAGTATCAAGTAGACATTATAAATTGTAGCTTTAGAGAGAAATATTTTATTTGATTCAACATAGAATTTATTACACATAAACATTTAGGCTACAACAATCTAAACAACATGTTTTATTGTTATCAAATTCTGTGTTTTAGCATGTCTAATTATTTGAATGCATACTTCATTTATTCAAATTTACTCTTAAAATAGCCTTACGAAAGGTTTTTTACCCTCAGAAATTTTGTGCTGTGTATTTAAAATGTTCTGGTTATCAGATGAAGGCATAAAACATTAATTCATTTATCTTTTAATTATTGAAAATTAAGCAAACTTTTTTTTAGGCAAACAAAGGGGAATTTACTATTAAAATTAAAACATGGAAGAAATGTTGTGTGATTATACCCTAAAAATAATGTTTGTTTCATTTTAG
>JAHKKF010537453.1:31355-45828 GCA_019740295.1 Labeo calbasu
ATGATATAACGCTAGTTTTCCTAAAATGGAACGGTCAAATGCTCATGAAGTGACTCTCAGCAGATATTGTTCATGTATTTATGTCCTCATTTAGTGAGTTGACAGACGCTGAAATCACCGCGAGGGTCATGCGCGCTTCATTGTGTGTGTTGGTAAATAAAACCGCCCGTCTGCTCCATTCATTAAAACAGAGACATGCAGAATATGTATACAGATTCACATTTAAATGGTATTTTGCGGCGTAATATTTACAGATACTAGTCCATATTGCGGTTTGATTTAAGTGTAATGACCTACTTTTGATTAATTCATTCAAACTTTGACAAATTCCGTGACATTCCGCGTTATTCAGTAAATTGCGTTTTTATGACTGGATTCCGCGTTTTCCGCATCGCGGAAATCATGAGCAGGCCTAGCAAAGCGACCTGTTTATTGTTATTAATTGCCCACTGCCGCCCACCTTCAAGGGCCTGGAGGAGTCAGACAGGAAGGGCTACATTATTTCTCTCTCAGACTCATACGCAGCTTCCTTAACTCCCTTGTCATCACTGCAATGATTTAATTAAAGCAGCCCGCTTCCCTCAGCCTTCTCGCCTCAGACCAGCCTCACGCTGACTGACAACCAACACATTACTATGCACAGGCTGCAGGAGGGCGGCTACGAGCAGATATGAATGTATGAATAGATAGGATAAAAGGATGGAGTAATTGATTTTCTATCTGCTCTTCCATTTCATTAACTGAATAAATGTACTTGATTTTGGGCAGTTTTTTTTGGCTTGTTCAAATCAACCCCTTTGTTCCATTGTTGGTTCTTGTCATTGTTGGTTGACTTTTGTTTTTGTAGCGTGATAACGTTAGAGAAAAATAAGCTGTTTTGCACCCAGTAGAATTGCCAATGTGCGGGTACGTTCCCATGATCCTCTGCAGTTCTGAAACAGTTCTATTTGTCATTCTCTTGTATGAGTTGCCTTTGAAGATCTGACAGGAAGCTTTGTTTTGTTGTTGTTTGTCATGTGGGATTTGTCCTGGTGTTAAGCAGTGTCACAGTTTTAATTGAAAATTCGTGTTATCTACAGTGGCACGTATTTACATTACGAATTATACACAGAGAGCTTTTTGACATTGTACAGACATAAACTGCTGTTTTTTTTCTTCCCCCAGATGTGATCCATACCGTCGGCCCGATCGCCAGAGGAAATGTGGGCCAGACCCAAAAAGATGACCTTGAAGCATGCTACAAAAACTCCCTCAAGCTGATGAAGGACAATAACTTGAGATCTGTGGTGAGTTTAAAAGCTTTTAAGACTTTAAAAACAGTCCACTTCAGACAAGCAGCTCTGAGACTTGGTTGATGCTTTTAAGACCGTGTTTTGAAATCTTGAAGTCAGGAAAATAACAGTTTTGAAGGTGATTGTACAATGATGGCATTGCTGTAAGACACACTCCCTTGTTTGCACATTTATAGTTGATTGTTGGATGGCTGCAGCACAACCTATGCCACTCCTTTCAGCAATTTGTTCTGATAAAGAGACATGCAGACAACGGACAACATTTTCTGTTAGTTCCACGTGGGTTTTAGTGGTTTAGAGCTCTCGTGCCCCCCTCAGTGACTAACAGTTGCTCTCGTTATTGCAGCATTAATTCTCACATTTTGTAACATGAAGCAGATCTAAAGCCAGATGTTGAACGCAATTCACATTTGGGCATGCTTTTTGTCTTTTGATGAAAATATTCTTTAAATGTAGTATATATTTCATCGTTTGATTTTCGTTACAGGAAATTACATGATGCAATGGAATGTAAATAGAAATTCATATCTTTTGTAAATGCATGTTACTGATCTGCTTGTGAATGTTTCATTTTTCTACATTCCTTTTGTCATCGTAATTTTTTTTTTTTTATCACTGTCGTAACTCAACCTTCTGGTGGACAGAAGGACAGAATGCTCTTTGGTGACTTATGCTGATAATTTATTCTGCAAAAACCCCATCTCTGCTTAGCATCAAGTCCCCGTCATACTTTTCCCTTTATCAGCAGTCCAACGTACATTGCAAAGATCACTACTTCCATTTCCTTGTGATTTTTAATTTTAGTCAGCTTTACTTTAAAACCGAGAAGGCATAATCTTAGTAATTGAAAACAATGTTTTGATTGTTAAGAGAATGCAAAATTAAACCAAACATTCAAACATTCTTGATTACTCAATTGCAGTACAGTATTTTTTTGGATTTTTTGTGCTTTAGTAGGGCTGGGAGATTTTTCAGATTTTGTTGATTAATTCAAATGTAATGTTTTGCCACGATTTAATTTTTTAGAAATTGAGAAAATCAAGGAATTTTGAATAGATACATTACCAAACGTTAGATTTAGACACTGACAATATGCCAATGATTACAGTAAGGAGAAAAGAACGATCCAACTGCATGTTGGCGCACGTGATTAACCGCTCACGTGTGACGTGCTCATATGTGACCCTGGACCACAAAACCAGTCTTAAGTCGCTGGGATATATTTGTTCGAATAGCCAAAAATACATTGTATGGGTCAAAATTATTGATTTTTCTTTTATGGCAAAAATCATTAGGAAATTAAGTAAAGATCATGTTCCATGAAGATACTTTGTAAAATCCCTACTGTAAATATATGAAAACTTAATTTTTGATTAGTAATATGCAATGTTAAGAACTTTATTTGGACAACTTTAAATGCAATTTTCTCAATATTTTGATTTTTTTTGCACCCTCAGATTCCAGATTTTCAAATTGTTGTATCTCGACAAATATTGTCCTATCCTAACAGATACATCAATGGAAAGCTTATTTATTCAGCTATCAGATGATGTATAAATCTCAATATTGAAAAATTGACCCTTATGTCTGGTTTTGTGATCCATGGTCACATATCGCTAAGCTCCATTCACACAGTATGCACTTTTGTGTTGTCCAGATGCAACGCAGACAGTGGAATAGGAAAAACTTTCTTTTAACTTGAGCGCCACGTGTTTAGAATGCTGTTTCATGCAAGAGACGCGAGTGCAACAGTCAAACCTGTCCACAGAAAAAACAATGGAAAAGCAACGCAATCTAATAATAAACCTGTGAAAAACTACTACTGTATGTCTGATATTTCATGTTTGCATCATGATGACAGGCTGAAAGCTGCTGTTCTTTGTTTTTACAGAACATTTATAGTTAATAATAGTCTATTGGTGTTACACCTTCAGTCATTTCATTTTGAATTTGAGTTACCTTGACTTGAGCTTTTTTTTAAAAGCATTTTCCTCGTATTGTTTCTGAACATATGTGTATAAGACAAGTTTGTACAAGGTGTAGTTGTAGTTTGTGCATTTTTTTGTGCAAAGATATTTAAAAAGTGATTTGTTTAACATTTACATCATGTTGACAACTTAAAGTGTGGTTCAATTGGAATAGAATTTTCTGTAACTAAATGGTTAATAAAGAAAAAGTTACTTGTTGAAAAAGTTAAGTTCATGTTTTAGTTAAAAATCGTAAAAAATCAAGAATTGGTCAAACATTCTGAAAAAAAGTGAGATTTAAATATTTTGCCATATCTCCCAGCCCTATGCTTTAGTAATCCGCTTAGTTCTGCATTGCCCATGTTTTATGTTTTCGTGTCCTTCATAGTGTGACGTGATTGATCTCAAATATACTAGTGCTCTACAGGTGTGTTTAAACTGATCAGTCCCCAGCATTATTTACTATGATTGAAACTTAAAACTATTAGTCCAAAACATCATTAGTGCAATATTAATATATTTCATGCAGTCTTATTTTTCTTGTCATGGTTCTGTCGACAGTATGTTTTAATTAAAATCTGTTAATTATCAGCATGATGTTCATTTGTTGGTCACATCCTCATAATAGCTGAGGGACATTGGATCAAAACAATTTCAGTCGCATTGCTATATTTTGCATGCAATTACTGCGTTTGATTAGCTTTTTCATGTATACTTTAAGTGTCAGGGTCAATTATTGCAGCTAGCTGGCAAAACATTTTCAAGAAGGTCATGTAACGGAATTGATTTTTTTTATTCATAGCAAGTCATAAAGACGTTTGTTCGCTAGCTTTTAAAGAACCATTCATACTGTATGTCTTGCAGTCGCTGAAACAGCTGGAATGGATAAGACTCATATTTTCCATATTGCAACTATATTCAGATTGTTTCTCAGCTCTGTAAATTACCAGACAACCTCAGGCTTTAATGAAGCTGGCCAAAGACCAGCAGCTTTGGACCGGGAAGACGTAGAGTCTGATCGTGCGCCGTTCCAGCTGTTGACCCTATCTCCACCATCTGGTGCGCATGAGTTATGGATCTGCTTTAATCCATGGTGGCCGCAACCAGAGGGGCCGTGCGCGAGACAGACCAATCAGCTCCTCCATCCAGACCAGCAGAGGCCCCAGAGAGGATCTCTCACAATTAGCCATGATGAGACAGTCTTTGCGGGACAAATCGCTAACTTCGATACTTGATGAACCGCTTTAATCTCACCGTGAGGATGGAGATGTCTGGCGTCATCATCATTACAAGGATGGAATCGCGTGGCTAAGATTGCACCAATGCACTTCTGGCTGCGAGCAAATGCACGCGCCGCCACGAGTGACTGAGAGTCAAATCCTAATTAGCGATTCTGTTTATTCTGTTTTATCTTATGGCGTACACAGACCTTCACTGCTGCAACCCACGTAGAAGGTCATGAATGAGACTGGGGGGTTTGGGATGTATATTTACTCCCAAAGCATAGCCCAGAGATTCTTACAGGCCTCATTAGGTAGAACAGGAGAAGCCAGGAAAGGGGCCGTGCATCCTTCGCTCTATATTTCTTTCCTTAAGCAGTGGCTTTACAGTACCCGCTCTTTTACATGCACATTCCACACATGTATTTAGCTTCCTTTTTCTATTTATTTATTCAATAATTCACATATTGACGTGAAACAGGACTCTGGTTTTACTCGAAGGCAAGTCCGGACATGTTTAGACAGCTGCTACAGATTATTGCTGCCCGTTTTGATTGACTGATGTCTGTCCGGTGAGTTTTGCTAGCCGCTATACTCGAGCGCTTTAGTGTTTAGCGTTAGTCGCATATAGTGAAATTAAAATTCCCCTGTTTTTATGGTCTATGTCAGCGGCTGATTTATAGCAGAGGTTCCAGACCACTTGCCTGGTAGATTAGTGCTAAACTCATTGGAGAATCTGTCACTTAGAAAGGCAGAGTAGTGAATGTTTTTCCGAAAGGAACAGTTCACCTAGTGGGATGCTGGAGAATTGCAAGAGGATTTGATGTGTAAGAAGGGAAAAAATGAAAAAACTGTTCAAAAAAAAACATAAACATGTGCAACAAAAGATGGGTATTGGATGAGCTCTCGAGCTAATCCTTGTTCTTGAGAGCCCAAAGACAGCCCCTGAGGCAGAGAGAGATCTGAACATGTGCTGCGGCCCACATGTGCTGCGCAGACAAATTCCCCTTGATTATCTCAAGCGATAGGGACCCGTGAACATATTTTTAGACAGGAGGAATCCAGTGCTGAAATGTTAGTATGAGGACCCTCGCTTCCTCACTTTCCCTCCTCGTTCCTGAAAGCATATTTGAAATTGTATGGCTGGATAGGTGCAAGTTAACTGTGAAAAGAGTCTTAACATATTTTTTATGAATTACAGTAAGATTCAGTCCTAGTAGTAGTGATTTTTTTTTTTTTTTTTATTGTTTATTTATTTATTTTTCAGTTTTACGGTGGTAATGTTTTGTTTCTGAACACCATCTGTTAAACTTGCAATTAAAATGGCTTGCTTTTGTTTTCTTTGTCAGTATTATTATCATTTATCCCGTTTTTATCGGCATGAAGATCTTCAGACAGGTGTGTTATCTACAGGAAAGGTTAGGAGGTAAACATTGTTGCGCTTGTCGCTTGCCAGCAAACACTTCTGCAGATTGGGATGAGTAATGTTTTACTGGAATAGATAGCTTAGGGCACATTAGTTTAGCATGACACCTGTGTTTGCTCCGTGAAGCTCAATAAAGGATGAGCTTCATCTTCAGAAATGACAAGCTCTCACAGCCAAGATGCTTAACCTCCAGAATGCGGTTTAACGCTTTTTGGACCAGGAGCAAGAGATGGAGGACTCTCACTCTTCATCTCTGTCGGGTGTTGCCGTTTTTGCCCTGTTCCACATTAATGCTGGGAAAGATCAGGAGTAAAGCTAGTGAGGGTTTTAGAGCCAGAGTGTTATGAGTTATAAGGATGACTTATACATTTTGATGTCAGTGATCTATTATTTTAGAGTTGTTTATGTAGTATTTATTACTATTTTGAATTAGATTTTGTTTGTTTTGTGTGAAGTTTTCATTTTGAAGTTACAGTTGAGGTCAAAAGTTTACATACACCTTGCAGAATTAGTAAAATCAGTAAAATGTTAATTATTTTTCCAAAAGAGAGGTCATACAAAATTAATTACTTTTATTTAATATTGACCTGAATAAGATATTTCACATAAAGTACGCTTATATAGTCCACAAGAGAAAATAATAGTTGAATTTATAAAAAAACAGTTTAAGTCTGTTCAAAATTTTACATACATTTGATCCTAAATACTGTGTTGTTACCTGATTTTTTTTTGGTTTTTTATTTTAGTGATAGTTGTTCATGAGTCCCTCGTTTGTCCTGAACAGTTAAACTGCCCGCTGTTCTTCAGAAAAATCGTTCAGGTCACACTAATGATTTGGTTTTTTATCATTTTTGTGCATTTGATACCTTTCCAACAATGACTGTATGATTTTGAGATCCATCTTTTGACATTTGATCTACAGATTCAAAAGTTTTCACCCCCCCACCCCACCAAAGAATTTGTGGGACCTGAGGGATTTTTCGGAAGATCAGCAGACAGTTTAACTGTTCAGGACAAACAAGGAACTCATGAACCACTATAACTATTATTTAAACATAAACGTCTTTTATGTGAAATATCTTATTCAGGTCAGTACTAAATAAAAAAAATACCATGCATTTTGTATGATCCCTCTTATTTTGGAAAAAATTCTGCAAGGTGTATGTAAACTTTTTAACTTTTTTTTTTTTTCAGTTTTATTTTTAGTATTTCAGTATGAATTTGTTTTGTTTCAGTAAACTTCCAGTGCAGCTTTTCCAATTGTAGTTTTTCTGTATTTTCAAGTTTATTTTTTTTTAATCTAATATTTTATTTTATTTTCTGTGTGTCGATCTATATGTCTGTCTATCTCTGTCTGTAAAAACTATAAACTTTCAAACTTCCATGGCTTTTTAAACATTTTTCTTTTCTTGTTAATTTAGAAATTTTTCTAGTTAAAAATTACTAATATGAATTTCTTTGAATTTCAGTTCTTTCTGATTTAATGACTTCCTCAAACCTTATCTATATATAATGCAGTTCTCTTATTATTCTACTTTTAGTACTTTTTTGTTTTAAAAGAAGTATGCTACTGTGTGTATGTGAGAGAATGTGATTAAAATCCAGCATATCCGGTCACACGGCTCCCATGTGAACCCCGGATACACACTCCCACTCCTGCGCTCGACTCGTTTCTGCGACCGAGTGAACAATCTGTCACGTTCCCCCGGAGGCCCGTTGGAGCCACGTGTGACCGCGGCCTGGTCTGAGGACATCAGCAGAGCTAACCGCACTCCAGAACGCCAGCATAGGGAATAGTGGGAACTGTGGCTCTGGCGGAGTGCATTTACCATGCACCCATGAAGCCACAAAATGCTCTTCGGCGCTGAGAACCGATAATTTACGGTGGCCCTTGTCTCAATCGGCTGGCTAGATGAAAAAAAATTGCCGCCACGACGGACTCTGCTTATGTGCACTGTTAGCGGTAGTTGCTCATATGGGCGGTGCTGTGGTAAAATAAAAGGGACGGGTGAGTACAGATCGCAAAATCAGTCAAGATAATAAAACTGTCTGAACGACCAGGGTGGGAGGAGTCTTGCTCTAGTGCTCTGTCAATATGTATGAGAGCCAAGAGACATTAAATGCACGACACTTGCTGGGGTATTTTGGGACAGCGAGAGCTCGGGGAAGCAGTAGAGGATTTTTGTAACATTGTTAATGAGAGAAGGCTTGATAACAGTTGCGAAGAACAGAAAGAGAATATAACCACATAGCAGACAGTGTTGCTGATAAAGCATTTACACTTTGTGATTAACCAGGGTGTTAATTGTCAGACTTTTTTTTTTTTTTTTAAGCCTGAAGAACGTAAGTCAGTGGTGAAAGAATGAAAAACACTTGCTCTTTAGCTACACTACCTTTCAAAAGTTAGGGTTGGTAAGGTTTAAAATGTTCTGGAATAATTTCCTTTTATTTTATTTTATTTTATTACTCCAATCCTGGTGTTTTAAATGCCAAAATTTGCTAAATCTGGTTGAGATCTAGATATTGGGGTCTTGTAGCATTTTCTCTTTTTTTTTTTAAACATTGAATTGGTAGAGGTAGTTGTGCATGTATTTGCATGTATAGCAATTCAATAGTCAATCCCTCAGAGAGCAGCTCATCTCCATACGGGCTTATTGAATGCCTGAAGCAACTTTAGGTGGATAGGTCTCTTGTCTTCATTAGCCATGCCAGCCTGTTCTCATTCCCCTCCTGTAAAAACAGCCAGTCACTCCTGCATGAGGACAACGCCATCTGGTAGCCATTCCCCACTCCAAGGCGATTCGTTTTTCCCCAAACTCATAACATACCCTCCGGTCCTGACCTTTTATAAAGAGAAATAACTATGTTTATCCAAAACATCATCATCGTCTCATTTTGCATTGATTCTTTTGTGTGTTTTTGTTCATTATATGACATTCATGTTGAGTTATTAGATTGCCAACCCTCTTATTTTTCTCTAAAGAGCAAAACCACCCTACTAAAATGGTCTGTTATGAAAATTTCTGGGAAAGAAGTGCGATACAAAACAATGAGGGTTTTTCCCCTTACATTTGGCCCATATTGAATATCCGATATACCTCAGATGTCTTTGTTGCACCACTAATAGTCCCATGAGTAACAGACCTCCTCCAGGTTTTCTGAGCCCACAGGGAACCACGAGTAGGTGCTTTCCGTAGTGCTACATCATTGAGATATTTTGGTAAATACACGTTAAACAAACTTCTGGGCGGTCTACTATCATTTCGTAAGGAATAAAGAGCCGGGCAGCATTTTAGTGGCCTCTCTTTTCCCAGGCAGATGTGTAATCATAGCGCTAGCTTACTTTTAGATTGTCTCGAAACCACAAATTGTTGATTGAAATACCGAAAGCCCAGCAGAATGCGTGATTGATAGTGTTGTGTGGTGAGATTGAACGTCCAGTTTTAGATCGTTTCAGAGTTTCCATTGGCTTAAGATGTGTGTTTTTTTTTTTTTTTTGGCCTCCAATCCCACATTGGAGGTGTTCCTGGCACTACCATTTCATTAAAGGTAGCATTACGTTTGTGTTGTCCTTGAAATGGTGAGAGATGGGAACCTCTCAGCTTAGTTTCTTATATGTTTAGGGTCAAGAGAGACTTTACATCTTGTCCTGGAGAAGAAACTTTTGTTTGTTTAAAGGGAACCCTTCAAGACTTTTATGGCTCAATATATCATAAATGTTGTCTCTTACTGAAAGATGTTGTAGAAAACCTATAAAAGATAACATTTATTTTAAAAAATCCACATTGTTTTATACATATTTTGGACTATGGGAGCACCATTATTTCACTGATGTGAAATGGTTGCACATGGTTGAGCTACTAGCACTGCCTGCTGCTACTTTTACTGCTACACAGCTTTGAATACAATTACTGAATACAATACAATGCCATGTTGTGTGGCTTTTGGTTGCAATTTTCATTCGAAGGGCAACGGGAGAAGCGAAGTCTTTGCTGCTTTCCTAGCGATTTGAAGAGGAGAAAAGAATGGCAAGATGCCTGTGGACAAATAAAACTTCCTAAAGTAGGGTGACCATACATCTTTTTTTCCCCAGGCATGTCCTCTTTATGGACCTAAAAAAATGTGTCCGGCCAGGATTTCTAAATCGCCCAAAATGTCCAGGATTCGGCTTTCACTTTCTATAGTCGTCATTAATTGTGTGGTTTTTTGATCCCGCTCCCGCTGAATTTCGGGCCATTACTGCCTGTTCACGCAATCATTCTAATATTGAATATAATTTTTGCGCATCAGGGAGCTGCTATCGTTTGCGTAGTATTTAAATCTTTTGAATGAGCAGCTTTTCACTTTCAATTTCGTGATCAAACGCGCTCTGTATGAAGGAAGCACAATTTACAAGGTCAGATACGAGCACATTATCTGCTGAGTGGCAAATCCTCCAGCATGATTTGTCAGTCATCTCTCCTTACTCTTGTGTTGACCCATAACCACTTAAATCTGACTAAAATGTTTGTATTGAAACATTTTGCATTGTACCTGTCATAAAACTGTGCAGATGTTAAGATGTTGAGTCCTGGAGGGTCGGTGTCCTATAGAGTTTAGCTCCAACCTTAATTAAACACACCTGAAGCCAGCTAATCAAGGTCTTACTAGGTATACTTGAAATTTCCAGCAAGGTGTGTTGAGTCAAGTTGGAGCTAAATTGTGCAGGACACCGGCCCTCCAGGACCAAGTTAGGTCACCCCTGATGTTAAGTTTTGTGATAGCCACTGGTAGGAAGCTGTGTTCATGATCAATCTGCACATGGGTGACTGTAAAATATACATTTTAGGTATGGAAATTAAAGTATTTTGAGTTTTGATATGGGATATGGTCATTGGGCTACTTTGGGGGCTTTTTAACCCCCCTCAACCCCCCTGCATCCGGCCCCCACTGTCCTTTTTTTTTTTGCAAACTAAAATATGATCACCCTACAGTACCTAAAGGCCCCGTCTTTGTTCTCTTCACTTTAGCCCTCATGCCTTTGAGCACAGCTACTGGAAGAGCTTACAAATGGCAGAGACAAGAAACGCTAGATGCCATCCTGGCAGGATATAAACATACAACACTTGTCATGACGCCGTAGCCACTGAAAGAGTTTCTCAGTGCATATTTCTCTTGATATCCGGGGTGCTTAGATGCCTTGTGGGGAATAGTTGATGGCAAGGCATTTGGTTCAAGCCTACGCTTATATCCATCGCCACTTGTAGGCTCTTTCAGTAGTTGTGGTCATTGTATCAGTATTTTATTTTTTGAGTTGTGTAGCACCAGTTGTGTGCAACCATTTTACGTCATAGAAATAATGGCGCCCCCCATAGTCCGAAATGTGTATAAAACAATGTGGATTTTTTTAAATAATGTAGATCTTTCATGGGTTTTCTATGAGATGTTTCAGTAAGAGACATTATTTGCGTTATATTAAGCGATACAAGTCCCAGGGTATACAAATTCTGTCATCATGGCATAATGTTCCAAACCTGTACGACTTTTGATAAATGTCTTGATAAACTGTTTTTGTCTGTTTGTCAAAGTCACTGGGGTCCAAAACAACATTAGACCCCACTGACTTTCATTGCAGGCATTTTTCAAAATATTGTCTTTTGTGTTCCACAGAAAGTCATACAGGTTTGGAACAACATGAGGGTAAGCAAATGACAGAATTTTAATTTTGAAGCCAGCGCTGCTAAACGGTGGGCCGACCACATTATGAGGCTAAACGCTGAAGCGCTCACAGGTGATGACTGGTCACTCCTTCATTTAGCTCAAAGGTTGAATTCTAATGCGGTGTGACTGGATCAAGGCTATTTCACTCTTGAACGAGTGCACCGCGATAAGAGAGCTAATTCTTTGATGCAGTTGTCTGAGGATAGAGAATCAATGGCAATATTATCACCTTCACTGTTTGGGAGCAATTTCTGACACCGTCTCATTTACATGGCGCTTAATCGATGCATTTGGAGGGACATGCATAATTAATAACCCTGTGCGATGCATGAGGTAATTAATAATTGAACTGAATGATTTTACTCAGCGTTGTACCTAAGCGCCTGTGGTGATGTTTTATTGCATGAACATGTCCAGTCATGTTCCAGCTTATTGTAACAAACAACAACAACAACAGAAATCTCCTGAAAGTGATATTGTAAACACTCCAAATGCCAGAATGGACCCCTAAAGAGTTTTATCACGCCACTTAAAAACCGGTGTGCCGCTTCATTATTTATGCATTTAAATGTTCGCATGTAAAACCGCCACCCCATCCGCTCTCGCTTTCAGGGATTCGGCTCCCCAAGTGATTAATTAATGTACATTTATGTGCTTAACGGATCGCGCACCAACTTTCTCTCCAGCCCTTTCCCCCCCTTTTGCTCATAAATTATTGTCACTGTACGTAAGTGGCACCGGCTTCGTTTCTGGAATAGCTGTGAGTGGCATAAAGCTTTTATTGTGGGTGTGCACGGGCAGCTCGTAAGACCGCTAAGCAAACCGCAATAAAAGCTTGACAGTATTGAAGGGTTTATGGGTAGATCCATATAAACTCTCTGTTTTATTCTGTGTCCGCTGATCGACTTTTAATGCTCCTTTACTGGAACACTCCGGCGTTTTCTTTTGCTCGCGCGTGCTGGGATATTGAACCGTGCGATGAGCTGTAATAAGCGAAATTATAACTTTTTAATTTCATTATTTTGCTCACACTGCTCACTACATTGCGGTAAACTTAATCAGGAGAGCATGAGCCCGCCGCTTTGTTTCCCATAAGCCATATGCGTGAAGATGAGAGCTTTGGTAATGAGCAGCAGATTTGAATGATGATGCAAAATTACTCGGCTGCAGGACCTTTTTATCTCGGAACGCTCTCATGTTTATGGTTTTAATATCCGCGCTTTCCCGAGCAGCTGTAATGGCGATGCCGCGCTCTCCGCTGCAGTCGGTGGCGGAGCGCGTACGCGCCCCCCCTCCAGACTTCTGTGGCCAAGTTTGTTCCCTCTGCCCTACATAAAAACACCTGCATGCATCTAAAAGGTTAATTAGAGTGAAGCTTTTAAAAAGGTCATGGTGTCACTTAGTGTTGTCTTTGCTATTTATCTGATCCAGAAACACAGCCAAACAGTAAGCCAATTAGCTCCAATTAGGGCCGTGGCGTTCGGGTTGCCTAGCACGTATTAACGAAGAGGCCGTCTGTAATTTCCATAGTCGGCCTAGCTCTGAAAGTGACGAATTTGTGAAATTGCAAAGTAGGGCACGGAGGAATCGGTGCATCCCTTGACATTTCACCCCGACCATCCAGGAGCCGTAGTCAGGGTTGGTGTTGGCCTGAAATATGGAGGTATGTAAAATGTGACATTTTACTCCAGCGGTCTAATCAAGGCTGATGAAGGGGCATAGTGGGGAAATAAAGCATGTAGCCAGCATGCGGGGTGTGGCTAACTGATTACGAGCCTCAGGGAGCCATCTGTGACTGTGTACCATTATCTTTCTTCCTTTTGGAGGTAATTTTAGAGTATGTGGGGGGAAAAAAACTGGCAGTGAGCTATGTGCGACACAAGTGAAACAAAGTTTGAATGGGAAAAGTTTACGCCAGTGGACTTTCTTCACCTAAATGCACTGTGCTAGGCTTTTGATATGTGGTGTCTGTCAACTTGTCGAGGGAATTCTCAAAGGAGGAAACTTTTGAGACCATGTACTGAATTTCAATTGTTTGTATTCCTCTGCCATACCACAATAGGATCGACAGCCAAGAGGTTGTCAGTGAAAATGTTGATTAAACAGATGTTGGTCTCGGTGGCTCCATGGGAGGCGAGAATTCCACAATGAGTAGATATTAATTAGACATTACCAAGGGTGGGTTTCACATTCTGAAGCAAAACAAGAGACTTCATCTCCTCTGTATTTACAATGACACATGGCAGGAGAAAGAATTCTGTGTGCCAAAGCGATTCCCTATGGCTCGTATAGACGGTGAGATGCCACTTGAGAATCAGAGTTTTTGATGGTAAACTACATCACTTGTGGTTGTGCTGTATAATGTATTTTAAACAGAGTTGAAGTAAACAATTAATGGGTAAAGTTAGTTTGGACAGGTATTCATTGTTTTCTGTAAGTTTTGGGTGGAACACAGTGGCACCAAGTGTTGAACACTTAATTCACACTTAAACATGTATGAATGTCATGGCTTTTTTAAAACATAAAACTATAAAAATATCAGACCAAGTAAATAAGCTGGTTGATTGTTAGGTTGTTAATTGTAAAACCATAGATAAATTGTACAAAAATAAGATAAAAGGTATTATGTATTAGATTTGCATCATTGTTTTGTTTTGTTTTGTTTTGTTTCGTGTTTTTTGTTTTGCTTGGTTTGGTTTGGGTTGCGTTTTGTTTAGTTTGTGTGGTTTGTTTTCATTTGATTTGATTTTCTGGTTTAGTTTTGTTTGGTTTGTTTTGTTTGGTTCCTGTTTTGTTTGGTCATGTTTTGTTTTCTGTTTTTTGTTTTGATTTGTTTGGTTTGGTTCATGTTTGGTTTGATTTGCGTTT
>JAHKKF010537454.1:0-21383 GCA_019740295.1 Labeo calbasu
GCCAGCCAATCCCCCGCTCCGCCTCCGTGTCATGCCATGTCTCTCGCACATCAGGGGGCAAAAAGCAAAAGCGGACCCCCTTGTATCAGCGATCTGTAAGTGGGCATGATAGGACAGTGTGTGCCGACTTGATGTCCTCACTGGCAAAGAATACCTGACACTGTAACCGCATGCTTGAGGAGTTGTAAAGCTTTTGACTTTACAGAGCTTTTTGGGGACCTAAAATGTTTTTGATCTGTCTAACTTTTGACCATATGCCTGCCTGACAGTTTGCGTACGGTTCGCTTGATTTTTTCCCTTAAAAGACCCAGTCCTAATTTTGAATGTGGTAACGAGTTTGTGTGTATTCTCTAATATATAATTCAGTGTGAGTATAAGTCAGTGTGAAGTGGATTAAATGCATGGAATTACATTTTAATTTCTAGGTTTAATATGAAACCGATTGTCAAGGAACCAGACTAAATGGAGAACAGAAACTTAACCCTACATGCCACAACAGATTACTAGGACAATGCTTCCCCTCTCCAAATTGTTCTTTTTCATAGTCGCATATAATTGCAGCATTTAAATTCCAGTTTCATCCCATTTTACCATTTCCACACTTACGTTCTGATCTGTTGTGGAGCGGCCGGATATGTGGAGAATGCTAAAGGTCAAAAATTGAGCAAGTGCGTTTTTAACTTACCCTATGTCTTATTTCTCCCTAGATGAGTTTTGACCCCAGTCTGCTGCATAATAATGGCCATGGTGGCTTTGCCAATGGAACGAGCATGGGAATTCGTGAGACCGGAGTGGTTGAAAAGCTGCTAGCATCATACGGCTTTATTCAGTGCTCTGAGAGACAGGCCCGCCTCTTCTTCCACTGCTCTCAGTACAACGGCAACCTGCAGGAGCTTAAGATCGGAGGTATGAGCAGCTGAACGGTGTAACTGGAAAAATTACATATTTAGCCTTTTGATGATGTTGTTTTTGGTCAAGTTCAGTACCAGTAAATCAGTGAGTATGCTTCTGATCCA
Organism: Labeo calbasu; assembly: GCA_019740295.1. Taxonomy (NCBI): domain Eukaryota; kingdom Metazoa; phylum Chordata; class Actinopteri; order Cypriniformes; family Cyprinidae; genus Labeo; species Labeo calbasu. The sequence goes on from JAHKKF010537454.1 coordinate 1,017, forward strand.
GACAAGTCATTGAAGCAGCTTTTTGAACTGCTTTATTAAAACAAATGGCTTAATCTGTTTCAAGGAAAATAAACGCCCAATGTAATGCCATTTTTGGCAACTGAAAACACTCTTAACATGTATGCTAATGCAGGAACTGACTTCTGTGTTTTGTCTGTCCTCCACTTTTCAGATGATGTGGAGTTTGAGGTGTCGTCTGATAGACGCACTGGCAAACCAATTGCGGTGAAGCTGGTAAAAATCAAGGCAGAAATGTTGCCAGAAGAGCGAATTTCTGGGCAGGTGGGGGCTGACTTGCACGCCTCTCCTTTAACTGTGCTGCATGGTTTTATTCATCCAGTTAAGGAACACATTTTACTTTCGTGTTTTATTGTCCTTGTCCCATTAATGTCCGTCATTGTTGGGTTTTCGAGCTCATTTTTAATCCATATTGACCTGGAAAATGCATAAATCACTGGTTTCAGTTATTAGGAATAGCATAGCAATCCTCTTAACCTGATGCTAATGCTTTGTTTTGTGTGGGTTCACAATGAGCTTGATTGTCTTTGTGTTTTGTGGTCTTGTTGGGAGAACTTTTCATCTTCATTTAATATACAGTTATGAGAGAAATAAATCTTAATTTGTTCTCAATATCAGAGTCTTTCATTCATGTACTTAAATACTCAGTTTATGACTAGTTCCTTGAACTCAGATGTAATCTTTATAATCTTTCTTTAGTTCAATACATGCTGTGCATCTGTGTTCAAGGAGCTTCTCTTTAGCAATCAAAAGTATTTAGTTGATCCTGTCCCCCATCAATGCAGCCTCTAACCTAGTCTTGTCTGTTTGCACGTCCCCTTTCTTCAGGTAGTGTCAGCTATCCCTTCTCACTTGGATGGGAAGTCTGCACCTGGCCAAGTGCCCACAGGCAGTGTGTGTTATGAGAGGAACGGGGTGAGTGCCATTTCTTCTCATTTGCAGAATTTCCTATACATTTTAGACACATTCGCTTGTCTTCCTTTCCCTTTTTGAGACCATTTTGTCACATCTAACTTAGCAAACCAAAAGCAAAGCTGAATAACAGCTGTGGTTCATAAACTGGTTTTTATATGTGACCCTGGACCACAAAACTAGTCATAAGGATCAGTTTTTTTGAAACTGAGGTTTATATGTCATCTGAAATAAATAAGGTTTCCATTGATGAATGGTTTGTTAGGATAGGACAGTATTTGGCCAAGAAAACTATTTGAAAATTTGGAATCTCAGGGTGCAAAGAAATTAAAATATTGAGAAAATTGCCTTTAAAGTTGTCCAAATGAAGTTCTTAGCAATGCATATTACCAATCAAAAAGTAAGTTTTTATATATTTGCAGTAGGAAATGTACAATATATCATCATAGTCTTTACTTAATATCCTGAAGATTTTTTGCATAAAAGAAAAATCAATCATTTTGAGCCATACAATGTATAGTTGGCTATTGCTGCAAATGTTCCCGTGCTACTTATGACTTGTTTTTGTGGTCCAGGGTCACATGGCACACTAATTGTGGCAGTTGCTATTTCTGAAAGTGTTTGTGGTTTGAATCTTCTCACAGGAAGTGTTTTATTTGACCTACACCCCTGAGGATGTTGAAGGAAATGTTACTTTAGATACTGGCGATAAAGTCAGTTTTTATATGGAGACCAACAAGCAGTAAGTTGATTTCTATAATGTCTGATTGAAATGGGTATAATTTCAGAAAACCAAAAATTTTTGGATGTTGAAATGGTTTATTTTTGTTTCAGTACTGGTGCTGTTAGTGCTCACAACATTGTATTGGTAAAGAAGAAACAGTCAAGATGTCAGGGAGTTGTTTGTGCTACCAAGGTAAGGATCTAATTCAAAGATGCTTTTTTGCAGACACTATACTGAGGAATAGTGATCTCCTGCTCTCTGGTGGGAAGGAGAATGGCAAAAGAATTCTCTTATCTCGGTATTCAGCCGAGTAGTCAATAAAGGAAGTTGTGTGGGTTTAGCAATAACCTATTTAAAGCTAAATGGTATATTTTCAAATTTTTGAATTTAAATATTGCAATAACTTGTAATTCAGAATGTAGCTGCAAATTGATTACAATTCTAAAATTCAAAATTGGAATGTGAAATTTAGAATTTTAAAGTCGAGTGCCAATTTTTTTTTTTTTTTTTTTCAAAATATATTTTCGAATGTATCCTTTTTTTTTTTTTTTTTTTTTTAAAGTAAAGTTTTGCTAATTTCAAACCTATAATTGTGTCTTGCAGGAGGCCTTTGGATTCATTGAACGAGGGGATGTTGTGAAGGAGATCTTCTTCCACTACAGTGAGTTTAAAGGAGATCTGGAGGCTTTACAAGCTGGAGATGATGTGGAATTCACCATTAAAGAAAGAAACGTGAGCAATTGATGATGAAATCTTTTTAAAAAGCAAAATATCTGTATTTATGTTCTATTGACCTTTTGGGGTTTTTTCTGTGTCTCTCTCATAGGGCAAGGAAGTGGCCACAGATGTGAGACTGTTGCCTCAGGGCACTGTTATATTTGAGGACATCAGTATTGAGACCTTCGAGGGTACTGTCACCAAGGTTATTCCCAAGGTCCCCACCAAGAATCAGGTTTGTGAATCAGCTCTAGCCATTAGTCTTCCCAGACTCCCTCGATAACATTACCATATAGATTCTGCTTGCATGTTAAATCGAATAAGACTCCATTTGTCTCTCTCAGAACGACCCGCTGCCTGGGCGAATCAGTGCCAGAATTAATTTCACTGACAAAGAGCTGCTATTCGGGGAGAAGGACACCAAGTCCAAAGTGACGCTGCTGGAGGGCGACCATGTCCAGTTCAATATATCCACCGACCGTCGGGACAAACTGGAGAGAGCGACAAATATCGACATCCTCCCTGACACTTTTCATTTCACAAAGGAGACCCGCGAAATGGTGCGACTGCAGAATTTTGTCCTTGTGGTTACTTGCAGATTTTTTTACTTTTTGCTAATGTTAGCTCTCTTGTCTTTTCGTGCAGGGTGTGATAGCTGCCATGCGGGATGGTTTTGGCTTCATCAAATGTGTGGACCGTGATGCCCGAATGTTTTTCCATTTCAGCGAGGTTCTGGAAGAGAGCCAACTGCACATTTCTGATGAAGTGGAATTCACTGTTGTCCCTGTGAGTTCCCAAATATCACCACACCAGAACCACTATAGTGTTTCTGTCTCAGCTTTTGTTTGCTGGCTGAATGAGCCATTGGAAAAACCCAGAATGGTCAACTGCTTTAAATGTACACAAAGCATAGGCAAATGTAAATTGTAATTGTGGTCTTACATTGACTAGCTTTAAAATATCCCCTCTTTTATCTATCAGGACATGCTGTCAGCCCAAAGGAACCATGCCGTGAGGATCAAAAAGCTGCCCAAGGGCACAGTGTCGTTCCACACTCAATCTGAGCTGCGTTTTATGGGGGTGGTAGAGAAAGAAGCCATGCCTGCTACCACCAACAAGAACTCCAGTCCCAGCAAGGCCAAAGAAAAGGTAGACTAACTCTTGACTTCCTGAATCTACACTACTGTTCAAAAGTTTGGGGTTGGTGATCATAAGGAGTTTCTTATGCTCACCAAGGCTGCATTTATTTGATCCAAATTACAGTAAAACTATAATATTGTGACCATTTAAAACACTTTTAGATTTGGTTTTACAATTGAATGACTTATGATGCCGCAGCTAAATTTACAACAGCCATTACTCTAGACTTTAGAGTCAGTGATTCTTCAAAAACATTCTTATATATTGATTTGATGCTCAAGAAGCATTTCTTATCAATGTTGACGACAATTAAACAACTAAATATTTTTGTGGAGATGGTGATGCTTTTTCTCAGGATTCAGTATTTATTTTAAATAGAAATATTTTGTAACATTTTTACTGTCATTTGATCAAATCAGTGTCTTTGAGGGGGGGAAAAAATCATAGTGACCTCAAACTTTTCAACAGTTAGTGTATAAGTATTAAGAGGGACTTTTAAAATGGAGGAAATTTTGTTGCTCAGTATTTGTTTTTGATTCTGCTTTCCAACTTTTATATCCGATATCTGCTTGTCTCCCTCTTTTGACACAAGCTTTGAGGTGCTATTAAATGCTATCATCTTTTGTCTGACCTTCTTTTTTTGTTGTTCCTTTTTCTTTTCTTTGTTTTGCTCGTCTTCATTAGAAAAAAGACAAGGTAGGCTGCTGTTTTCTGCATGCTGCCTCTCCTCCACAGTGTAGACTTCAATCATGCTGTCGGAAATTTCTGTTCTGACGAAATGAGCTTTAACATATTGGGGGTATATTGTTGAAGTACCCAGAATGAGATTTAACTTGCTGTAATTTTGAGTAGTATAGTAAAAGTATTATTTAAAATTATATTCACCTCCAATCCAAACATTTTCTCACTGGTTAAAATACATCACATGTGTAGCTAATCCACCGTATTTCTCTTTTTAAGGGTAAAGTTGAAAAGGTCAGTTTGATCTGTATGTCCATGACTGTTTGTTTGGTTATGAGGCCTGTTGGCATGAGCTGAGATTGATTTAACAGCTTTAAATCATACAGACATGTTAACCTCATAACCATACCAACTCAACCAAGCTGTGCCACTCAGTGTGTGCATTCTTGTGTGAGGGGTATAACAGTTCAGTTTATGAGTCACTCACGCAATTGTTTAAAGTGGAAACCACACAGTTTGTACACATTTTATCCATGGCACATATGTACCAAACTGTGGGTGACAAACTGTACAGGAGCAGTTTTACCCCTTGTGTTGGTGTGTGCATGATGGCTAAATATTGTGAAGCATTAAATGTTTGAGTTTCTTTATTTACTCATTGTGTGAATACACATTTTCCCCATGCTTTGCATTTTTTGGATATTTATTCTGTAGGGCAAAGCTAGGAGTTGTAAAATTTATGGCTGCTGCTATCCATAGACACAGTCTTGTTTTCGTGGTCCTCAGGTATCTGTGCTTTGAGGAGTTGAAACTGATCTTCACCACTGACACTAATCAAAACATAAAAAATTAGTTCACAACTAGACCTAATTTCTGTACTTAATTTTGAGGGTGTACACAGTAGTGTTTTCATTTTCAAAAAATGTGCATCGGAGTTCATCTGAGTTCTGGATATGTTGTTGGTTCTTATGTGAATGTTTTTGTGTCATCAGCAGGATGCAGAGGAAGGCTTGATTGCGTATGAAGACAGTGGTGTGAAGAACACTCTTCCCTACTATATTAAAGACCTGGAGGGAGGTGCTTACCCACAGCTTGGAGACAAGGTACATTAGTCTGGCTCTGTGGTTCAGTGTAGGTTGTGCTTGCTAAATTTTTCAACCCAATAATTTGTTTTAATGTAAACCCTTATGTCTCCACTAGGTGGAGTTCTCCATCAGTGAGGTGAAACGCACTGGACAGCAAAGTGCTGTGTCTCTCAAGATCCTTAATCGTGCTGTTGGCACCAAGAGGCTTCTGGGATACATAGCAACACTGAAAGATAACTTCGGCTTCATAGAAACAGCAAATCATGATCAGGAGATCTTCTTCCACTACAGGTAATAAAAGTTTCTCCTTGGTGGTTTTGCCTCGTAGTTGTTTTTGTTGTTGTGGTTTGGTTGCCATGGTTTACTCTGAAATTGTGTGCAGTGAGGTATGTGGGGATGTGGATAACATGGACCTGGGGGATACAGTGGAGTACACTCTGTCCAAGGGCAAAGGAAATAAAATCAGTGCTGAGAAGGTCACCAAAGTTGCAGCTGGTATGTTAGAGAGACTTTTTATTGGTTTGTTAATACAGTCATTTCGCCCAAAAATGAAAATTGTCATTAATTACTAACCTACATGTCATTCCAAACCCGTAAGACCTTTGTTCATCTTCAGAACACAAACTAGGATATTTTTGAAGAAATGTCTCATGGACTATTTTAACAATGTTCCTACTACCTTTCTGGGCCTTGAACATGGTAGTTGCGCTGCTGTCTATGCAGGGTCAGAATGCTCTCAGATTTCATCAAAAATATCTTATTTTGTGTTTTGAAGATGAAACGAATGTCTTGCAGGTTTAGTAATTGGTTTACATAAGTAACAACCTTTTTTTGGTCAGTGAATGGAGTAGGAGAAGATGTGAGTACTACAGTGTTCCTGGGGAAAGTGGTTCGGCCCTTGCGCAGTGTGGACCCCTCTCAGACTGATTATCAAGGCCTTATTGAGATCACAGAGGAAGGTGAGTGACAAGCGTGGTCCTTTTAAAATCCATTAAGAGTATTTTGTAATTGTGTTAGAAACTATGAACCCATCTCATTTGTAATTAACTACTGTTTTCTGCTCAAACACTTCACCAGGAGCCAATAAGGGTCAGAGTTATCCATTCGGCATCGTTGGTATGGCCAATAAAGGTGACTGTCTGCAAAAGGGTGAGATGGTGAAGTTTCAGTTGTGTACAGTGGCCCAGACAGGACAAAAGATGGCCTGCAACATTGTGCCTCAGCGTAGAGCCCTGGTGGAGTGCGTCAAAGATCAGGTAAACTTAATGATGCAAGAAAGTGCTAAAATAGTTTTGTTGCATCTGCTGATCCTGAGGTCACAGATATTGAGCTCTGCTGTAAGACACGGAATAAAAATAGTCTTTTTTTTTTTTTTTTTTTTTTCCTCTCCAGTTTGGTTTCATCACATACGAAGTTGGTGAGAGCAAGAAGCTGTTTTTCCATGTTAAGGAGGTACAGGATGGTCTGGAGCTCCAGGCTGGTGATGAAGTGGAGTTTTCGGTCATCCTGAACCAACGCACAGGCAAATGCAGTGCCTGCAATGTTCGTAGAGTCAGGTAAGACTGTGTAATATGAAATATTTAAAGAGGACATCAGATGCAAAATTCACTTTAATGTGGTGTTTGTGTATAAATTGTGTGGAAACAACCACCCCACAATTACAAAAATTCATTCACTCCTTCTTTTTTTTTTTTTTTTCCCCCCAAGAATAATTCTGCGAACTGAATGATTCACGATCCGCGCTCCGAGTTCTGATCTGAGATGATGGTTCTTGAATCATTATTCAGATCGGGACTTCAGAGCAGGATCGTGAATCTTTTGCTTTAGATTGGAACTTCAGAGCAGGTTCTTGAATCATCCCACAAATTGAATGATTTGTGATCCGCGCTCTGAGTCCTGATCTGAAATGGCTGTTTGCAAATCATTATTCATATCGGGAATTTGGTGCAGGTTCGTGAATCATTTGATTCAATTCGAGACTTCAGAGTGGTTTTGCAAGTCTTTTTTCAGATTTTTTGTTTTGTTTTTCTTAAACAGTGCAAAAACAACAAACCATAAGTGAGATCTCTGAATGAAGTGTAGTTGGATGTAAAAGTGAACATGGGAGCCTTCATTTTCTCCTAACATCAGAGTTGATGCAGTGGATTAGTTTTATTTTTATGACAACGTGTTACCAAATACAAAAAAAAAAAAAAAAAAAATGGGAGAGGGAGGGGGTTGAGCAGCAGCTCATCATTTTAAAGAGATGTTCACTGAAACGTCTCACCATGAACAAAGCTGTTTTTGCCGAGGTAAAAAGATGTTTTACATGACCATGAATTTTAATCAAAGTATTTTGCAGACATTTAATGAAGACCCTAAAGAATCATACCAACTTGTGGAAAATAGGCATCTGATGTCCCCTTTAACAGCTCAACAATATCTTAATATTCATGTTTGCTTTTTAAACTTACCATTTTCTCTTCTTTTTTTAAACTGCAGTGAGGGTCCAAAACCAGTAGCTACACCTCGACCTGACAGACTGGTCAATCGCTTGAAGAGCATCACTCTTGATGACACCAATGCCCCCCGTCTTGTCATTATCAGACAGCCTCGTGGCCCAGACAATTCAAAGGTACAAAAAAAAAAAACTGTTTCTGTTTAGCATTTTTGCTTTTAAAACTGTACAGAATGCTTTCAGACATGAAACTTGCCTAAAACAAGTGTGACGTCTTGATACTGACAAGTTTGTTCCTACAGGGCTTCAACGTAGAGAGGAAATCCCGCCAGCCTGGCGTTACTGACTGAGTACTGTTCGCCCCTCTCTTCCTTCTCCTCACCACTATGGAAGAAACATCTTGAAGAAAAGCAATCAGACAGAGGGCAGAGGAAGGGATTTGTGTGTCTATCTCGCTCGCTCTCATTTTATCCCTCCCACCCATAAACACAATTCACAGAGTAACACATCAAGACTTGAAAACTAGCACACACAATTCCCTTCCTTTGTCACAGGATCCCTTGCAAAAAAAAAAAATCTCATCTCATTGTCTTCATTGTATGTGTGACGTTTTTGTGTGGTTGTAATTCGAGCAAAACCCCTCGTGTTGTATGAGTGTGTGCGTGTGGTATGCATCACATGTTTGGGAAAAGTTAACTTGTAAGGTTATGCAGAGGAAATGAGGGGAAATAAGGGGTTTGTAGTTCTCACATCTTCAGATGGAGATGTGGGAACTGTTCGACCCATTTTTTTCGTTTCTGCTGAAATCGAAATGCCAGGAATTCTGCACCTGCTGCTGTGTGACTGAGTTATTGTTTTAGATTAGCTTTGCCTGTCTGTATTTTGACCTCCGTTATATATACTTTATTCTTCCTGTATCACTTGAATTCCCATGTTGAGTTTCTCACCCAGGTGAAGTCGAGGTATTGCTGGGCTCTTTCTGCTGAGAAATAAAATATGACTTTAAGGTTCTTTTCACTCACCTTTTCCATACCAATTCCATAGGTTTTAACATGGATCTGAAAACTTAATAAATTTTCTCTGAGCTCAGAACCTGCTTGTGTATGGTTTTTGATGTGTAAATTACTATTTTTGATTATTTTCAAATTAAAGGAGCCTTTTTTAATTCTTGTCCTGATTTCACAAGCTCAATTTGTTTATGGGCAAGTGCAGAATTCCTAATGGCATCTTGTAGCCTGCGGTCCTTTTTATATAGCTCTTTTTCTTTGCACATGTACTTTTCTTTTTTTTCCTTTGAGTTCTACTTAATGTCTGCTAATGAATAAATTAATAAAGGAAAAAGGTGCCTAAAAACAAACAAAACATAAAAATTCAAAGAAAAAAAAAATTGGTGTCTCTATCCTCAAACAGCCACCAAAATATAAGAGCAAGTGTAGGGTGGCTTTTTTTGTTTGTTTGTTTCCCAAGTAGAGAATACTGGTGTGCATCCCCCCATACCTGTGGGTTGAAATATACTCTATGTAATGTGTGCTTTTACTTGGGTGGACTTTTTGAAAACCTAAATAAAACGAGCAGATTGTGCAGAACATGAGAAATGGGGGACATGTAATAAGTAAAATTTAAAAACGTGCAAAGAAATTTGATTATGTGGATAGAGGCTATTTGCAGTGCTTCTTAAGACAAATGGAGCTATTACTGTCATGAATATTCTTTGGAGCACCCTGGGTTTGTGTTGAACCTCAAGGTTCTCCTATATACTTTTGTTAATGGTCTTGAATGAAACAATTGAATAAACATTTTATGAGAATCAAAGGCGTATTATGTTTAATTTTTATCAGCATAGCACTGTACAGAACCTTTAAACATCACTTTCATGTTCGCACACTTAAAGGGATGGTTTGCTCAGAAATGAAAATTCTGTCATTAATAACTCACCCTCATGTCGTTCCAAAACCATAGAACTTTTGTTCATCTTCGGAACACAAATCAAGATATTTTTGACCCTGCATAGACAGGAAGGGTCTTAGGCCATGGTCAAGGCACAGAAATGCAGTAAGGACATTGTTAAAATGTGACATCAGTGGTTCAGCGGGATGGTCCTCACTTCAGGACACAAGATCCAGGGGGCAAGGTTGGATCCAAATCCAACTCCTCCCACCTTACATATCCCTAAACCTACCTGTCTCCACCCCCTAGATGTGGATCCAATCTCGCCCCCTGGATCTTGTGTTTTGCAGTGAGGGGCTACTGGGTTTAACCGTAATTTACGAAGCTACGACTTTTTGTGCGGAAAAACAAAAATAACTTTATTCAACAATTTCTTCTCTTCTGGGACCATTAATGTGAGTACCACGAGGCATGCACTGAGCCTTGTTTTACAAGCAAAGGAACGAGAGGAAGAGGAATGGTCTCGGTACCCTCAGTTATGGCGCCTACTCTGGCGTGGAGAAGAAGAATTGTTGAATAAAGTAGTTCATTTGTGCAAAAAAATGTATTCTCGTAGTTACATGAAATTACGGTTAAACCACTGACGTCACATGGACTATCTTAACAATGTCCTTACTGCGTTTCTGTGCCTTAACGGTGGTAGGACCCTTGCTGAACAATGAACGGTCTTAAGGATTTGGAATGACATCAGGGTAAGTAATTAATGACAGAATTTTCATTTTTTGATGAACTAACCCTTTAAAAATGAATGAGGTATCCATAAAACCTTAAAGAAAGCTAGTCTAGAAGTTTCAGGGTACTTAAACTCTGGTGCTTCCCAACTGTATGGTGATTTCAGAGCGGTGAACAATCTTGGGTTTTGTCACCGATGTTGGATTCTGTCTCTGAGACCATCGCGTCCACCATTCCCTCAGGTCTTCTGGTCCGCTTAGAGGAGGATTTGATATTTGGTTTGCTGAAACAAGCACATACGGGAGTTTGGACTCCAGCGTTGTGACCACCCTTTTTGTTCCAGCATCTCCATGTGATCCGTCTGCTGAGATCTGTATTTGTTTGACGCTTGTTTGGGCAGGTTTTAGTGCATCTGCTTGGATGTTTTCAGGGTGCTGGGAGTTTCTCAAGTCCATCGTTTGCAGTTTTTGTTTGTAGTCTTCTAGTTTAGCTTTGCACTCAGCGGCTTCCTCTTTTATCTGAAGGAACTGCTTTTGAAGGTCTTTCTCAAAGACTTCTTCTGCTTTGAGCTCATTGAGCCAGAACTTGAGCTGTTCCTCTTCCTCCGACGGCTGGTCGGAAACCTCCCTGGTAGCTTGTTGCTCAAGCTCAAGGATCAACTGGTCTGTTGACTCGATTTTCTGCTTTAGTTCTTGCAGACCGGCCTGTTGTTGGACAACTAGTCTTCTTAACTCTACAATCTCCTGACTCTCTGTCTCTTTTTGGATTGGTTGGACCAGAGGAATCACCGGATTTAAGGCTTTCATGTCCTCCTCTGTGGCTTTCTGTTCCTCTTCCTCTAGTCCTTCACATACAGCACTCTCATCAGTGCATCTCCCACGGTTCCCAAGGCAACTGATCAAAGGCTGATGTGGCGCAACTCTATTTTTGTCTTTTTTGTCTCTTGCCTGCGGCATCCCAGAGGACAGGGAAGTTTTGGTTGGTTTGAGAGACGTGTTATCTGAGAGCCCATTTCCTTTATTGCCCTCCTCTTTCCCCTTATCTCGTTCTGATTGCTGCCTCCCGCCTCTGCCCAAGTTTTCCAACCAGCCCCATGCTTCTTCCATTAGCGTTAGCGACTTCCGTTTGGGTCTCTTTGGTTCCTCAGGCGGTGGCTCGGGGTGCTGGCAGAGGCGTGATAGCGGTGGGAGGCTCTGGCGGTGTTGGGCAATTGCCCCACTGCCTCTCCGGGCTCTCCCTGTCCCCTCCGCTCGCCTCATTTGGGCTTTGGGCTGGTTTGTTTCTTCCCCGAGGGATGGGCCGATATGCTTCAAAGTAAGCTGCACCTCCTTAGCTTGCTCACCATATTTCTCTAAGGACTCTAAGAGACGTTCATCTGGAGTCACATTACGTTCATATTCCTTGAATTTTTCTCTCAGAGTGTATCGACCAGTGCGACCTAAGAGAGAACAATATTCAAAGTTATATTTTGGGACAAATACAGATAATGATACAGATAATGCAGCAATTTATTATTTTATATTAAGGGATAGTTCACCCAAAAATAAAAATTCTGTCATTCCTCAGGTCGTTCTAAACCCGTAAGACCTTCTTTCATCTTTGAAACACAAATTAAGATTTTTTTTTTAATGAAATCCGAGAGCTTTCTGACCCTGCATAGACAACAATGCTGGAATGTTCCCAGTCCCAGAAACATAGTAAGGACATCGTTAAAATGTGACATTAGTGGTTCAACCATAATTTTCCGAAGCTATGAGAATACTTGTTGTGTGCAAAAAAATAATATAAAATATATAAAATATAAAATAACATATAATAACACTTTTTTTCAACAATTCTTCTCCTCCAAATCACGTCTTCCACTATTATCGAGAGTAAGTACCTCTGTAAGTAAACAACGCAACATAGAACATGCATGCACTGTTTACTTGTTTACGTGCAGAGGAATGCACATGTATTCAAATATGTGATTTGGAGGAGAAGAATTGTTAAATAAAGTCATTATTTTATTAGTTTTCTTTGTGCACAAAAAGCATTCTCGTAGCATCTGAGAATTACGGTTGGACCACTGATGTCACATGGACTATTTTAACAATGTCCTTACTGTGTTTTTGGGTCTGAGAACATTTCAGTTACATTGCTGTATATGGAGGGTCAGAAAGCTCTTGGATTTCATCAAAAATATTTTAATTTGTGCTCTAAAGATGAACAAAGGTCTTACAGGTTTGGAACGACATGAGAGTGAGTGACAGAATAACACATGAAGTGCTAGCAATACAGAGGTCCAGAATAGAAACATAGTCCAGAATAGTGCAAGCTAGAACAAGCAAGCTACTTTAATATTCTCAGGGATTTGGCCTTTTGGAGAATCAGAACATAATTTTTTAACCAGAACATTTATTTAATTCCTAAATTAAACGACTCTGTGGAACTCAAAGATATTTTGATATGAACTGTTTTTGTCCAATGGAAGTCAGTGTAGTCCAAAACAAAATGGACTTTCATCGTTTGGACAAAAAAACATTTTAGACATTTTACAAAATATCTTGATATGTTTTACAGAGTAAATAAAGTTATACAGGTTTGGGACAACATGAGGTTGAGTAAATCATGATAGAATTTTCATCCCTTTAAAGGGATAGTTCACCCAAAAATAAAAATTCTGTCATTAATTACTCACCCTCATGTCGTCCCAAACCCGTAAGACCTTCATTCATCTTCAGAACACAAATAAAGATATTTTTGATGAAATCCAAGAGCTTTCTGACCCTCCACAGACAGCAAGGGTATTCTCGTAGCTTCATAAAATTAAGATTGAACCACTGATGTCACATGGACTATTTTGTCAACGTTCTTGGTACCTTTCTGGACCTTGAATGTGGTAGGACCCTTGCTGTCTGTGAAGGGTTAGAGAGCTCTCGGATTTCATCAATAATATCTTAATTTGTGTTCTGAAGATGAATGAAGGTCTTACAGGTTTGGAACGACATGGGGCTGAGTAATTAATGACAAAATTTTCATTTTTGGGTGAACTATCCCTTTAAGGCCTTTAAAAGCATTTGACCTTCTTAAAAATGTTCAGTATTTCTAGTAAATGCCTGAAGACTAATTGAATGTGTTTTTTGTTTCCATGTTTTTGACAATCGTTTTATTGTTACTTAACAGTTGTTTTATGAAATTATTAGCTCTGAGATGTTGGCCCAGACATTTACTTACCAAGTGCCCGGGCTAAAGCGACGACCACCTCCTGGCATGTTGTTTTCTCAGTGACTCCACAAACTATGCGCTGAACTCCTTCGACATACACTTTTACCTCCATTCTAAAAGAAAATTCAATAAGATGTTTGTTTTTTTCTGTCTAAACATTTCTTTAAGTCTAGAATGTTTCATTCTCAAGAAAATATCAATACAGTGAAACTACTCTGCCACTGCTTTGTTCACTCCATAATAAATATTCATTCCAAGCTCACTCAATAACAAACTACTAATGACTGGTTTATGTAGAAAAAAAAAAAAAAAAAAAAAAAAAAAAAANTATGTAGAAAAAAAAAAAAAAAATATATATATATATATATATATATATATATATATATATATATATGTAATACAAACATTCAATAAGCCAATGTTGTAATCTAGCATTTTGAATCTAGTTTTCTGGCAAGTAAATTACATACTATCAAATAAAGTTGTATAGATGGCTGAGTTTATAAAAATAGTTTACAATTTATAAAGGGTGTGTACTGTACCTGTCTTGATGATCAGAAAATTCCTAAATTTCTTCAGCTGACTTTTAGTAAAATCCTTGCACTTTGATAAGAGGCAGTTTGGTATATGTTGTCCTGGTGTGCATGGAAAAGTCTTCTTGTCATCCTTGACTTAACTGAACAAGTACAAACCCTTCCCTTCAGTAAACAGTCAGATCAAGACTGATAACAGACTTGGTTGTAGATGTTGGTATGTGTGTTTGTCTGCAGTGCAGTACATTAATTCCCTAGACAATTTTTTTGGATGCTAATTATGTTGAATTATGTTGAGTAAACATGTTTACATTTGACTTATACTGGGGCCAAAACAGGGCTTTAGTTCCTAAACATGCTTTATGTTTTCTTGCATGAGTTAATATCTTTAATACTTTAAAATTACTTGCATCCTTGCACTTATATATTTAGAAGAACATGAGAACAGTTGGTTAATTAATACACTACTGTATTACCCATATAATTGAGTTAAAAGAAATAGGGACCATGAAGTGACCGTTTTTTTAAATAATAAAACACGAAATAAAACATTTAACAAATTTTATTTTGTAATATAAAATGGTATTATTAACTCATTGACAAATACATATTTTTTTTTTTACCTTTATTTAATTTGATGGTAATCAATTAATGCCTCTCATGTCGGAGAAAAAAAACATTAAATGTAATTCATTTGAAAGATATTTCAATTTATTGGAAAGAACATCAGAAACATCAGACATGAACAGACAAGAACCAGCGTGAGTTGTAACACTAAAAAAAAGTGTTAAATTTTTGTGGTAATCAAATATATCCTACTTGTGTTCTGTATTTGAAAAAAAAAAGTTAATTATTATTTTTAAAAAGGGCCTCACTAAAATGCCTCACTAAAATGCATTGCGGAAAACGTCTAATATTTAGACCAGTGGTATTTTGAATAAATGCAGGTGTACAGACTTTTATTTTGAAAATCTATGAGGCAGACAACAAAAATAAGGTCAGTACTTCACACATGCTTTCAGCTTGGGTCGTCCGACGTTTATTTGACAGATAAACATGAAGATTGTAACTTGGAACATAAACGGAATACGAACGTTTAAAAATGGCATCAAGAAAACTCTGGATTCATTCAGTGCCGATATAATCTGCGTTCAAGAAACTAAAGTTACCCGTAAGTGTTTTAAAGAAGCGCGGGACTTTGAATGGATTGATAAAGCACATGAGCCCTATTTTTAACCATTTAATAACTTTAACAGCTCAGCATACACTTTTTCAGGTGACTTGCTGGATGAGAAGACAGCAATTGTCGATGGCTACAATTCATACTTTAGTTTTAGCCGAGGACGAAGTGGATACTCAGGTAAAGCAGAGCACAGAATCATTAAACAACTGTGAAGTCTGCAAAGGGACTTAAAATAAAAACTGTGTTTTCAACAGTAGATTCGTGTCCATGTTCATTATTTTTTGTGATTATTTTTACAATCACTGTTTTCAAATGTCTGCACTGTTCAGCTATGAATACGAACAACCTGATTTTCTCCGTCATCAGGCGTTGCCACCTACTGTAAGGATACCGCTACTCCATTCCTGGCTGAGGAAGGATTGACAGGTCTGCTGGCCAATCAAGGAGAGGCTGTTGGTTGCTATGGTGACCAGGTTGAGTTGTCCAGTGAGGAGCTTCTGGCGCTAGACAATGAAGGAAGGGCTGTCATCACTCAGCATCACTTCGTGTAAGTTTAAGGATTTTAACTTTTGTACATTTAACATGTTGTGAATGCTTCAAATGTTTTCACACATTTGTTGTTATTTCCAGTGGCACAGATGGACCACAGAAGCTGACCGTTATCAATGTTTATTGTCCCCGAGCTGACCCAGAGAAACCTGAGAGAAAACAATACAAGCTCCAGTTCTACCAGCTCCTCCAATGCAGAGCTGAAGCTCTTTTGAGTTCAGGGAGGTGAGAGAAAAAAATTGAGTTCAGTACACTGATCCTATGAGCTGGTTTCACAGACAGGGCTTTGACAAAGCTAGTATTAGGCCATAGTTCAGTTAGGATATTAAAGTAATTTTTATAAACCTGGCTTAGACAAAATCATTATTGCTGTGCATCTTGAGACTAAACAAGGGCACTGACATATTTCAAGATTGATCAGTGCACGTTTCTTTCAGTTGAAACAGCTCAAACTTACATTTTTATCTGGGACTAGAGTTAAGCCTTGTCTGTGAAACCATTTTGTAAGACCTAAGATGCCTCCTAGTTGTTTGATTAATACATTCTTTGTCACTTTACAGTCACGTGATTTTATTGGGAGATGTAAACACTTCTCATCGACCCATAGACCACTGTGACCCAAATGATGTGGTAGGTCCTTTAACATTTTTCTCCGTCACTGGGTAGATTACTTACAAATTGTAATTCGTTACTGATTACAAATTACATGACAAAAATTGTAGTTAGTAACGTAATCCATTACATTACACATTTTAGGTAATATAATCAAACTACTTTTAGATTACATTTGACGTAAATTAAATAGGATTTAAAGAGGATAATATTGTACTATACTGACATAGAAGTACAAAGAGTAAGAAAATGTATTCCATTTGTTGTTACTGAACAATAGGAAGTGCATTAAACAGTATATTACGCCAAGGTTTCCCAAACTGGTGTTTGTGAAGGAACTGCAGGGGGTTTATGAGTTTAATGAAAAGCTAATAATGAATTAAATCATAAAAATGTTAAATTAAAATAAATCATTTAAATAAAAAAAAAAAAAACGTACTAAAAATAAAATATTTTATTTGTTTACCTGCGTGTCATGTGACCATAACCAACATCATAGAACCAACGAACATGCAAATGTAATAATTATTAAAATTTAATTCTAATTTAAATTAAATTTATTTTAATATGTCATTTTCATTCACTTCATTCATTTCATTCATGTTAATATATATGAGGTGAAAGAGTTTCAGATGACAAAAAGCATTTTACAAACAAAGAGCATTTTAATGTGTTTGAAAGACAGAACCCTTCCAAAGACAACTACATGGTTAAATAACCTACAGTGTGATAATTCAAATAAAAGTCGGTGTGTTTAGTAGTTGATGCAATGTTGAAACACTTAAACCTGAAATGATTTTTGTAAATCAGTGGTCAAATGCCACCTGAATAGTGATTGATCTTTGTGTGAATGTCCACAAAACTTGAAGACTTTCTGAATGCATAAAAGCAGTGGGCTATTTTAGAAAGGAAAACTTAAAAAATGAAAAAGAGGAATTAGGGGGAATCAATAAATTATGAATGATTTATTGCTATTATGTAAATATGTAATCATGTAATCCATAAAAAAGTAACTGTAGTCTGATTCTGAGTATTTTACATATTTCATTTATTTACTTTTTAATGTAAAAATATTTTTCATATTTTTCACAACCCAGCTCTGCTAACCAGCTATGAGATAAATCACAATGTTACAAATTTTGATTTTATGCAAAAAACGTATTTGAAAATTTGACCAAAAAACAAAAGATACCGAAAGTCCTAATGTATTAAACAGCTGTAATGAGGAAAAGAACTACAATCCCATGAAGCATTGCAAATGGCATAATCTATTAAAAAAATATGGAGAAATATGAATTTAAATTGATTTAAATATGCAGAAGTAGGCAAGATGTTCAGTGCTTCATAGAAAAAAATATTTTGCCATGATTTGCTTGTTTCAGTTCTCCAATTGGTTGAAAGTACTCTGCAGAATCATGGGTAATGTAGTTTTTCACCAGGAATTCCACAAAACCAGTCTTAAGAAGCACAGGTATATTTGTAGCAACAGCCAAAAATACATTGTATGTTTCATATAATAATATAATATAATATAATGTAATATAATTATTATTATATAATATTATGGTAAATTTCCTACCGTAAATATATCTAAACTTAATTTTTGATTAGTAATAAGCATTGCTAAGAACTTCATCTGGACAACTTTTAAGGCCATTTTCTCAATATTTAGATTTTTTGCACCCTCAGATTACAGATTTTCAAATAGTTATATCTCGGTCAAATATCAAACCATACATCAGTGGAAAGCTTATTTATCAATGAATCAGCTTTCAAATTATGTCTATTTTAGAAAATTTACCTTTATGACTGGTTTTGTCATCCAGGGTCACAAATAATTAGAAACAATGTGGTATGATAAAAAAAAAAACAGACTATTAACACCCACATAGTAAGTCTGTCTGTAACGGTTTATAAGGTGTTGATAAAAATCAATTACATATGGAGAAATTTATTGGCATTTCTATTTCCAGAACCTGACTATTTTACTGTATATAATAATATGTGGAGCAGTATTTCCACTTGGACCAATTAGATTTCATTGTGGGTGGAGTCACCTAATAGAGACAGTAACAACATAGAAATATAGACTAGCCAACCAAGCAAATGTCTTCTTGTAACTGGTTTGGACAAAAACTGGAATTTACACAGAAGAGGTATATTTCATTGCATTATTGCACACGTACTGGCACATACCTCTCTTACTACTGTTCTGCCATTTAGGATAACTTTGAAGATAATCCTGGGAGGAAGTGGCTGGATCATTTCCTTTTTGGAAAAGTAGAAAAAGCTCAAAATGGAAATACTGAAGATGAACTTGAAGAAATCTCCCCGAAATCTGCCTCTGGTGGGAAGTTTGTCGACTCCTTTCGTCGTTTCCACCCGAAGCGCTCCAACGCCTTCACATGCTGGTCCACACTTACGGGCGCCAGGCAGACCAACTACGGCACACGTATCGACTACATCTTCGCCGACCACTGTCTGGTGGAGTCAACCTTTACTGGCGTGGACATTATGCCGGAGGTGGAGGGATCCGATCATTGTCCCGTATGGGCGCAGCTCAGCTGTACCCTCCAGTCAAGTCCCAAGTGCCCACCTATGTGTACACGTCACATGCCAGAGTTCACTGGCAGACAGCAGAAACTTTCACGCTTTTTTGTCAAAGTTTCAGACAAAGAGAGGTTCTCTGAAGAGAGTCTACCTGGATCACAAGATTCTGGGGAAATTCGTGAAAACCTGAATCCAGTACCACAGGGGAACAGTGTTGCAAAGAAGAGACCTACATGTAAAGAAAAAGACACAAATGCACAAAAAGCCAAAAGAAGCAAGCAGATGAAAACTGAAAGCAATGCTAAAGGAAGTCTTTTAGCTTTCTTTAAGCCTAAACAAACACCATCGATCTCTTCAAGTGGAAACCTGAGCCCGAAACAGACAGAATCCTCTCAGGATAGTCTAGGTAGTGAGAGCGACACAAGAAGCTGCCCTGGCGATGTGCAAACGGAGACCAGCCTTTCCATGGTGACAGAGACGGAGACTGAAAATCAGGATGAAGTGGAAGGAGAATCGACATCCATAGACAAGTCAAAGGACTGTAAGAAGGGGCCATGCGCTGGTTTTTGGAAAGCGGTTTTGCATGGGCCTCCTCAACCACCACTGTGTAAATCACACAATGAGCCCTGTGTCTTACGCACTGTGAAAAAAGCAGGACCTAATTTAGGTAAACAGTTTTTTGTATGTGCCCGTCCTCAAGGCCATGCCTCCAATCCTCAAGCCAGGTGTAATTTTTTTGCCTGGGTAGATAAAGGAAAGTAATATAAACTCAAGGAATCTGTATGCATACTGTACATTTCATGTTTTGATTGTATATTTTGTTTTATATGTAACATTTTTATTGTGCAACTAACAATTTTAAATGTTAAATAAATAACGTTCTTTTGAATTTGGTTTAATATCATACATTTCTAGGTTCAACATTGTTTGCTCTTCAGACATTCCTCTTTAAAAGAAAAAAAAAGATCAACATTTGGTTTTTGACCACTGAAGATATGTATAATTTACCTAATTACTTGTGGGGTCACATTGAAATCTGCATATCTTTGGAAATGAACCATATCCACCTTTTTCTTCTCGTAAGAGCAATTGTAAATTTTATGGGGCTGGATGGCTCAGCGTCTAGCTATTTTTAGCTGTACAAAACAGCTTATTTTGCTGCTTAATATTGCAAACTGGTGTGTCTTACCATATTGTTTTAATGTAATATCTATATTATGAGCACAATAGTTTGCAGTGCAAAAAGTTTTACTGTTTACCGCACTTCGTTATCTTCTCGTTATTTCCCTACGGCGGCTTATGAACCAGGAGTCTATCACCAGAAAAGAGCTTGCTTCTGCATTGAAAAATAAGGTGGATAGGGACTTGAAAATAGGAATGTCAAAAGAATGGTTTGTTAA
>JAHKKF010537454.1:21433-36433 GCA_019740295.1 Labeo calbasu
AACTCATTGGCATGTAAAGCAACAAAGATGATTAAAGTCAGTAGATTTTTGATTTAGATTTTCTAATATACCTACCAATCTCTGTAAAAATAGAATCTTAAGACAACAAAACATTTTAGCTAGGAGATTTTCTGAAATTTGGTTTTGACACAGAATGACCCAAGGCACAGTATGTACGTTTCGCCGCTAGAGGGCGCATATTCAAAACAAACAAAGAACCAAAGGCGTAGTTTGATGACGCCGTGATTGAGTGTGGAATCATCGGAGTTGTTGTTATCATCCCCTCAGCCGATGGCAGCGGACCTTTTATTATGCCACAGTCTACCGCTTTTTCCGGTCATGCGTATGTAGGAAAAAGCAGCGCTGTTTTATCATACTAGATTCACTTTTGCGTGTATTGTCCGTTCTGTTATAATGCTACTCTGTGCATTCGTCACCTGTCTAATAAAAAATTAACATTAAATAATATATTAAAGTGTCTTTGGAGTTTCCATGTTTTCTACAATTTTTTTTTTCTACAAAATAAAACCGGAAGATCGAAGGTGTATCACGTCATCAGCAAGGGACATAATGACACGGTCCGTTACACTAGTTGAAATTGTTTATTTCTCTGGATTTAAACATTCTTCGAAACATTTGGGATAATGTAAGTACAGAAGTCAGCAAAAACATATGTTTTTTTGGATACTATATTTAATCAAAAATGGTACATATTGTGCCTTCAATACTAAGTTTAAAATTCATCAGCTGAGCAGGAATTCATCTGTTTAGAGCTTCTGAATATAAAGGTTTTGTTGTTCTTATAAGTACTGTGTGTGGAATAACGGCAACGAATTAAAACATTCAATTTTAAGTGTAAAACATTTGAGAAATATGATCTTGCCTTAGAATATCTTGCATGTTATCTTTTTGTTAATATTTCTCCCATTTTGTGTTTTTTTTCTTTCATTGTTTCTTTTCTTCAATTTGTTCTTTATCCCTTTTCTCTCTCGTATTTGCTGTTTCTGTTTCGCTTGTGCTTGTTATGTCTTTAGTTCTATCGATTTCGGTTTTCCTTTTGATTTCATTTCCTTATTTTTTCTTTCCCGTTTGATTTATTTATTCATTCGTTCATTCATTCATCCTTTCTTTTATTTATTTAATTTTCAGCCAGATTGCTCTGTCTTGTTTAGTTCTTTTCTTTTTTTCTCATTTACTATTTCTTGTTTCCCTCTTTTGCCTTGTTAATTCGTTTTTTACCTTGATCTTTCGTTATTTTTGTCTTCCTTCCCTTTACGGTTCAAAGGCTTCAGGTGTCTTTTATTTTGATAAACGTACTTCCGGTGCGAGTATTACATTACATCCTGTAGAGGGCTGTTTTCAAGTTGCTAGATAAAATCTAACGATACGCAGAATAAATAGTCGACAATAGATATTTTTGAGGTGTGATGCCTACAGATATTCACGATGGAGGGGTAAGTTTATCAATTCTTTTTCTACGCGTTAAGAATCGTGTGTGTTCTTGTTCGGTCGTTGTAAGCTTGTCCAAAATGGCGAGTGTTTTGGTGACTTGAGGCTAACGCGTATGTTACCTCAGAAAACGCGCAAAACCGAGCATATTTAAAAAAAAAAACATCAATAGAAACTCAATAGTTCATCTACAAAGATAGACGTAAATCGGCTTACAGCTGACATATGTTTTAAATAAATATTCAGAAGATGTTTAATGTCAACAGTTTTACACTTGGTTACAACTTGAAGTACTTTGTGTTTCTTCCATTACTTTGTATCTTTTTTAATCATTTAGTAAATGCATTTATTAATATGACATTGGTCAGTTACACAGAATGCTACATATAAACAACATTTTTAAACAATTGAAACCATAGGCGTAAATTATTAATCACAGGTTTGTGATCTGTAAGATTTTTTAAAAATGTTTTTAGGAAGAAGGCTCTTATGCTCTCCGAAGCTATTTATTTGAAACAGTAGTACAGTAGAAACAGTAATACTGTATCCCTCCAATATAAAAATAACTTTTTTGTATTGCTGCTTGCCAAACCTGCCTTTATTTGATCCAAAGTACAGCAAAAACAGCAAATAAATAAATAAAAAAGTAAGTTAATCCTGTCATCAAAGCTAAAGTTTCAGCATCATTACTCCAGTCTTCAGTGTCACATGATCCTTCAGAAATCATTCTAGTATGCTAATTTGCTGTTTAAGAAACACTTTATTATTATTATTATTATTATTATTATTATTATCATTATCATTATTATTGTTGTATAGAATAGAAAATTCCAAATATCAGCATTTATCTAAAATTAAAAGCTTTGGTAACATTATACACTATACCATTCAAAAGCTTGGAGACAGTATTTTTTTTGGAGGAAAGAAAATTAATACTTTTATTTAGCAAGGATGCCTTAAATTGATCAAAAGTGATGATAAAGACATGTGGAATGTTACAAAAGATTTTTATCTTTCTATTCATCAAAGAAACTTGAAAAAAATTTTACTCCTCTGTTTTCAACATAATAACGATAATAATGCATGTTTTTTGAGCAGCAAATCAGACTATTAGAATGATTTCAGAAGGATCATGTGACTGGAGTAATGATGCTAAAATTAAGCTTTGAAATCACAGGAATAAATTACATTTTGAAATGTATTCAAATAGAAAACTGTTATTTTAAATAATAAAAATATTTCAAAATTTTACTGTTTTTGCTGTACTTTGGATCAAATAAATGCAGTCTTGGTGAGCAGATAAAACTTATTAAAAAAAAAAACTACATTACAATCTGTTCAAAAACGTTTGACTGGTAGTGTATATTTATTCTAGTTTAATGGAGTTTTATCTGTTTTCAGTCCTTGTTAATTCTGATTCATATAGTATTTTCATAGTTAACACAATATTAAAGCTAATTTTGATATATCATTTTTCTTCATCTTTTAGTGGAACAGGAGTCTATTACCAAGCAATGCCTGCGGTGGGACCAGATGGGAAAAACGTCATGAAGCTAATTCCTGTCCAGAAAGTAAACGGACAATTTTATCAGACACCATTTAGCACAGAAAGAGACAGTGTGGATCTACAACTGAAAGCCTATGCAAAACCGGTTCATCCACCTTCCGCCTCTTCATCTCAAACTCGGCTTCCTTCCCTTCAGCCCATATCAGAGGGACGGTATGTCCTAAAAACTCTGCCGCAGGTCAGAACTGTATCTAACTCCGTTAAAACTCCACACGGTGGAACGAATGACCTCATGAGTCACAATCCGAAGCCAGTGCATGTTCCTCTTTCAACACACTCGCTTTCTCAGTATTCAGTCCAGTTACCTCCTCAGCCCAATGGACTGGGCATGGGGGCGGTTCAAACGTTGCCGGTTACGGTAAAGTCGCCTGTTCTCCCAAACGGTCATTTCCTGCAGATCCCTCCGAATGCGAAAGTTAGGACGCTACCGGCCACTGCGCTCCCACAATCCATCAAATGCCGGATAATGAACTCTGTGAGTAACACCCCTAACCTCCAAAAGGGTCCACCAACTGTTGTCCTTGTTTCCCCTGTGAACTCTGTGAAGCTTAATTCTGACCAGCAAGTGGTTTCGGTTACAAAGCCAAGTCAAACACAGAAGCCCCTGTTTCAGAATCCCACTGCAAACTTACCAACACCTGTTTCCGTTTCTAAAACGAATGAAGAAGGGAACACTCCCATTAAATGGGTCGTCCAGGAGAGAATGGGTGCATCCGGTCCTTGCCTTGTACCTGTAACGACACAGAATGTCAACTCTGACACTGTAAAAGCAGTCAAGCATATCAACTCAGTCGGGACAGCAAATGAAATCGCACCAAACAAACCCACACCTCCTCAGACTGGCCAAGAAAAGATCACCCAAGGCAAAGACAACGTCCTGGTCATGTGCAACGGGAAAGTCTATTTTGTGGCTAAGAAAAATTCGGAGATCGCCAAGGATGTGTTGATCAGTGAAGGTGGGAAAAGAGGGGTTGTCAGCACCTCTCCTGCCCTGCCTGCTAGCTCCGCTCTTGGGACAAACTCTTCGAAGCAAGACCCAAAAATAAATGTAAGTGAAATCATTGATCTCTGTGACGACGATGAGGAGACGTCCACGTGTCTGGGAGGTGCCCCGGGAAATTTGCCCACACCAAGTCAAACAGAGGTGGATGAGAGCGATGAAGACTCTAATGTAATATTTGTTTCGTATATTCCACCCAAGTCAGAGACTCGTGCTGGTGATAAAATGGAGAAAGCTGCCTCTCAGAACAAATGTGAGGAAGTTCGACACACGGAGGCGAACGCAAAGTCTGTCTCTCAGAATGAAGGGGAAAAAACGACACATACAGAAATGGAAAAAAACGGTGGTACAGATAATCCTTCGGCCAGAACGGGTGATGAGGTGATGAATGAGCAGGTCAAGGAAAATGAAACGGCTGAAATTAACTTGAGTTGTCTTTCTGATGATGTGGATATGGAGGCCGATAAAGACTTGGAGAGCAGATGTTCATCAAGATGTCAAGATGACGCAGTTATCACTGAAACTGTCAGCATTTTGGAACTATCCCAAAATGTCTGTGTTCAGGCCACTGATGATACTGAAAAGGTAATATACCACAATTAAACAATGTGATATTTAGTGAAATCATTTATTTCTGACATTTAATGCATTCTTCGCTTTGTCTCAGGTCTTTGGAAATTCAGCCTCTGATCAGAAGAGTCAACCCAAGAGTGACTGTCAACTCAGAAAAGAATTTGGCATCACATCTTATATACAGATTTGCTTGCAAAGAACAAAGCCAACTGTGAGGCTGGAACAAGTGACAGAGAAACTTATCATAAATAAACGCACACTAGACGGCCTTCGTAAAGTGATTCAGGAGTCAAAATTGCAGTCAAAAATACGGCAAATGATGCAGGTGAGTTACATATTTATGCATCCAAATTGTGTTGTAGTACACAGTGCATGTACATTTCATACAGCAGCATTTACCAAACCATGTATTACATTTAAATGTATTTTTAGGTCACTGAAATTAAATTTGTGATTGAGATAAAGCTGAATTCAATGTAAATATAAGTATTGGATGAATATTTTAAACATTAGAAATGCTGCATTGCTATCTTAAACATTAGAAATGCTAGCTGAAATAAAATTTGTAAACAATATTTCTTAAATTAAAATTTAAAGCTAAAATTGAAAAAAGCAATCTTAAGTGACATGTTAAAAAAAAGCTAATAAAAATGACAAAACAATTAAAATTTTTAAATTTAAACTAAAATTAAGTAATAATAAAAGCTCATTTAAAAAATGTAATACATTCTCTCTCAATATATAGAACATATTTATTCTCTTTCTTTTGTTTTTCCTAGGAAAAACTTTCCTGAACTGAAAAGTAAAACTAAATTAAAAAATTCTGTCAACCATTTTCTTTACACTACCAATCAAAGGTTTTTGGACAGTAAGATTTTCAGTGTTTTTTTCAAAGGAGTTTCTTCTGCTCATCAAGCCTGTATTTATTTGATCCAGAGTACAGCAAAATTGTGAAATATTTTTACTATTTAAAAGAACTGTTTTCTATTTGAAAATTATTTTAAAATGTAATTTATTCCTGTGATTTTTTTTTTTTTTTTTTTTTTTTAAGCTGAATTTTTAGCATCATTACTCTATGTGATCATACTCATATGATCATTGTAATATTCTGATTTGCTGCTCAAAAACACTTATTATCATTTATTATTATTATTATTATTATTATTATGTTGAAAGCTGAGTAGATTTTTTTCAGGTTTCTTTGAATAGAAAGTTCAGAAGAACAGCATTTATCTGAAATAGAAATCTCTCTCAAACATTATAAATGTCTTTATCATCACTTTTGATTAATTCAAAGCATCCATGTTCAATGAAAGTATTCATTTCTATTATTTCTTTCCAGAAAAAAGGTGATGATGCTGGAATGAAGCT
The DNA here is from genome assembly GCA_019740295.1 of Labeo calbasu. NCBI lineage: Eukaryota > Metazoa > Chordata > Actinopteri > Cypriniformes > Cyprinidae > Labeo > Labeo calbasu. Next base: position 27,394 of record JAHKKF010537454.1, read on the forward strand.
TTGATCACAGGAATGAATTTTTAAAATATATTCAATTAAAAAGCAGTTATTTTAAATAGTAAAAAAAAATCACAACATTACTGTTTATGGTGTATTTTGGATCAAATAAATGCAGGCTTGGTGAGCAGAAGACACTTCTGTTAAAAAATGTAAAAAATCTTACTGTCCAAAAACTTTTTACTTGTAGTGTATGACTGTGTGTGTAACAGCATTGATTCATTTTATTTATATTATTTATTTGTTCATTTGCTAGGTTCCCTATACAAAAACGGAGGATGAAGGCCTGAAACTCAAAAGAATAAGGGCAGAGCAGGATGGGAATGAAGATATTCCCTCTCTAAACTCCACAGACATTTCACCTGCCTCTAAATGCTCAACTGTTCCCGTGGAAAACAGTTCGGCTTGTCAAGAAGAGGTTCATTCATCAACAGAATCTAAAGCCGATATAGTTCATATGCAATCTGAAATGCCAGCAGATTGTACTGGTACCTCCGAACAAAAAGCAAAACAGACTCCTAGTCATCCCTCATCGCCTTCCTCTCAAAGAAAGACCTCAGCGCGGCCTAAAAAAGGTAAGGTGTGCACGGCCTGTCCTTGTGGGACCATTTTAGGGGCTGCCGAAGTCACTTCATCTTTCAATTCACAAGACAGACCGAACCCAAGTACTGCTGTTGAGTCACACAAAGAGACAAGAAAAAACGGCTTAAATAAAACTCCAGGGGAGAGTCGCCAACCTCAGAATCGGGAACCAAAAAATCAAGATTCTGTTAAGAAACAAGGGAAAAAACGGTCAAGAAGTCCTCGTAAAGACAAAGCTCCGTTAGAAAGCTCTACTAGTGAAATCTCCTCACCTAATAGTTCAGTGAATAGTACATCAAGTGCTTCATCTTCATCCAGTTTCCAAGACTGCAACAACCAGATTGAACTGTCCTCAATCAGAACAGACTGTGGTAGCGTGACAAGCAGTGACGCAGATGCTGAAACTTCACAGCAAGACGCCAACCAGGTGCAAACAGCGTCATACAACCCAAGCATGTCGTTCTTGAAAAAACAGCATGGTTTGAAAATAGACAAATTTCCAACACAGTCACTGTACACGACAGAGACGCTGGATGCTGAGGAGATAAAACGGCGTGAGAGAATCGAACGTTTGAAGGATCTCCTGAAGGAGAAAGAGGCTGCGCTGGAGCGGATGCAGAAGAGCATGAACATTTAGTCATGTCTCTATGTTTTAAAAGACATCGAAAACTGTACACAGCATGACAGATTAAATACAACTGGGGAAAACCACCAATAAATGTACAAGAAAATTTGTATATAGTTTGTACACCATGTTTATTTACTGACTGTTTTCCCTTTTTAATGTTTACCAGATCTCAGTGTCATGATCAATTTTATTCAGTCTTTGGCTTACTAAGTATTTTGTGTCGTTTGTCTTATTTATAGTTGACTGTAGTACATTTAGGCAACTTAAGATGCCATCATATCAGTTTTGATTTGTGCCTTTATTAATATCTTGTTTTTTGTAGTTACGTGTAGTGTAAAAACCTCATTTCATAACAAAAAAAAAGCAATTCAGTAAATAATTCAATGCACTTTTTGAAACTATCTGAAACGTTTTAAACTGAAGAACGCAGTAAATGACATGAACATACAAGTTCAATTCTATTTTTATAGTCGTCCATGCCTATTAAACTTTCTTAAAATGTTGCTTGTGTTCTTGTTACCTTGCTAAATTACTAATTCATGCTTTAGATCCCTTGTTATTGTTTTGGTCAATATTGTAGTTGTTTACTTTTTAAATTTGTAACCTCTAAATGTACAAACCCATGTTCACCTTGAGTTGTCATGCTGTATTGGACTGCTTGTAACAAAAACATGTTGGAAAGTTTTATCAGATTCTTAATGGTACAGATGATTTGAAAATGACCAGACACTGGATTTGCCATTAACCTTTTATTTGTAGTTATGACACAGCATGTTTTGTGATTCAACAAAGGTTCTGTTGTGTTATTCATAAGTAATGGCCATATTACATTAAAATCAATCACCAAAAAATCACTGTTTATGTTATGAAGCATCATACAAAAGCAATAGTTTCTAAATAATAATGCCACTGTGCAAATGTGGCAGCCACAGCGCAATGCATGTCCAATAACATAGGGATAAAAAAAGTCATACACTATTCAAAACTTATTCATAGAAATAATGATGACTGTGTATGGACTTAAAGACATGGAGCTTTATTTCCAAGCGTTTATACTTTTGCTCCAAGCAAGATGATGCACTGGTAACACTTTATTGTTTTAATACAGTATAGTATAGTAAGAGGCTTGTGTGTTTCTGCTAACGAGCCATTATATATGCTCGTGTCTAATGTTAAATACATAATGACATTTTGTGTCAGGAGCGTGCAGTAGACACTCATCAGCAATTTCTGTCTTTCTAAATATTTCTATACTATTGGTTAATACTGCTAGTTATCCTGCCTGAAAAGACTAAACATTACAGACAAGCATCAGTTAAGTTTGGCTGTCAGTCAGTGATGTCCTCTGCTTGCAGCGAACAGCAATATGAGCACTTTGACACTTTCAGTGGTTTCAGCGCTTGCTGGCAGAGTATACAGCAATGCAGACGCTGGACCACAACACCAGTCTTTAGGGTCAATTTTTTTGAAACTGAGATGTTAAGTGCCCTGTGCTGAGGCTCCTGGATAAACGTCACTTTTTTCTTCTGCCGCACATGAGAGAAAAGGAAAAAAAAAACACTTTGAAATGTACATTGTTTGATTGTAAGGTCAATTAAATTACAGGGTCATATACAGTTGCAATCTAAATTATTCAACCCCCCCCACAGACTGCAGTACTTTATAAATACAAGCTTTTCTGAAGAACCAGGACTTCATAAAAATTATATCTACAACAGTTTACTGATATATTAAAAGTAATAATGTCAATTTATAATATAATGTGTTTGAGTTATAGGAATTTTTAATAACAGTGATGTCATAATTATTCAGCCCCTATTCAACATTGCTGTTTTTAAGTCACTTATTTTTATGCTAGGGAACAAAATTGTCTTAAAAAAACAATGAAGCCTTTAGAAACTCTATTTAAAAAAAAAAAAACTGAAATAGCTTGGGCTGTTACACATAGATATATTTAGCCTATGCATGTGCTGAAGTTGAGTAGCAAATATGGTAAAGTCAACAGAGCTCTCAAAAAAAGTTACACTGAAGAAATATCCATCCATCATCAACCGCTTATCCGGAGCTGGGTCGCGAGAAGAAATACTTTTATTATATTAGAAAGTTCCTAGAGACACAGCTGGCAGCCTTATTCCTTAGTTTAAAGTGTGTTGTACCAGAAAACCGTTGATGGTGTTGAACAAAAAAGCGCAATATCATAAAATTTTTGATTACAGCAACTGAGAAAAAACTGCAATGTACAGCCAAAGACTTGCAAGATGACCCAACAAAAGGAGGAAAAACATTTCAATGCAATGTATAACTAGAACACTAGACAAGTATGGCCTTCATGTTGAGTACCAAATACCACTCTTGACCAAGAAAAACAAAAATGCCCACTTGAACATGCTAAAATTCATTTGGATAGACATGTGGAGCTCTGGAACAATGTTTTATGGAGTGGCCAAACTGGAACTTTTTGGACCTATGGATCAGTGGTATGTCTGGTGCAAAAAAAGGCAAAGCTTATAGGCAGAAGAACACCATCTTCATGGTCAAATATGGAGGTGGACCAGTCCTGTTATGGGGTTGTTTTACTGTAGCAGGACGTGGAAATCATGACCGTATGAAGGATATCATGGATTCTTTTAAGTATCAGGCCATTTTGGCAAGAATTGTGATGGCTTTAGTGCAATGACTGAAACCAATGAACAATGGACTTTACTGCAGGACAATCATCCTAAAGTACACATCCAAATCTACATGTGCTTGGTTGAGGGATCAGTCATAAATTGTTCTTGAGTGGCCTGTTCAGTCTCCAGATTTAATTCTCATTGAAAATATTTGGTTGAATTTAAAAAAAGCAGTGGCAATGTGAAATTATAAGTGATCTGAAAGCTTTTTCAGGCGAAGAATGGGCTGGAAGAGGTGACAGAAGCACTTCCAAGCAGTGTTTATTGATGGTTTTAAAGAATAAAAGATTCTGCACCAAATTTTACTTTTGGGGGGTGAATAATTTAGAACATGAAGAGCCAATTAGATTTTTTTTCCATTATTCATGAACTTACGTTCTCAGAATTACTCAAATGTGTATTAATAAACTTTCACTAATAATGTACTGTTGCGTTTGTTGAATTGTTTTCAGCAAAATGTCTTGCAAGTCAAGGGGGTTGAATAATTTTGATTGCAACTGTAGGGCCCTATGAAATCCGTTTTACGTTTTCCCAAATTCCGTTTTATTTTTTCCAAATTCCGTTTTTTCCCATTTAAATTTTTTTAAACTCCTTTTTAATGGTTAAATTAAATTTTGTTAATCAAAGAGCATGTCTAATTAATTAAAATCATGAAACGCATACAATTTCACATCAATTTAATAAAGGTTTAACAAAAACGACATGTTTAGGGCCCTATTAAATGTTTTATTTTTTCTCACCATATGTTTTATTGTTATCAGTGTTTTAGCATATCTAAGTATTTGAATGCATACTTGATTTATTCAAATTTATTCTTAAAATATCCTTACGAAAGTTTTTTTTTACCCTCAGAAATTCTGTGTTGTGTTTCAAATGTTCTGGTTATTTATTATTTCTCTCTTAATTATAGCAAACTTTTTTTTGGCAAACAAAAGGGAATTTTCTATTAAAATTAAAACATGGAAAAAATGTTGTGTGATTATGCCCTAAAAAATAATGTTTGTTTCATTTTAGTAGTAGCAGTAATAGTAGTCATATATCTGGCACTATGCCTTCAAGTTAAAGACTTTTATTTTGACGAGTTGCCGTGTCTACCTTTACATTTCTGTGTGTATGTGATATAACATTAGTTTTCCTAAAATGAAACGGTCAAATGCTCATGAAGTGACTCCCAGCTAATGTATTTATGTCCTCATTTAGTGAGACGACAGACGCTGAAATCACTGCGGGCGTCACGCGCACTTCAGTGTGTGTAGTAAACAAAAGCGCTTGTCTTATCCATTTTTTAAAACAGTGACACGCAGAACACGTAGGATTCACATTTAAATGGTATTTTTGTGGTGTAATATGTACAGATACTAGTCCATATTGAGGTTTGATTTAAGTGTAATGACCTACTTTTGATTAATTAATTAAAACTTTGACAAATTCCGTGACATTCCGTGTTATTCAATAAATTCCATTTTTATGACTGGATTCCGTGATTCTGTCCATGTTTTCTGCATCGCGGAAATCAGAGGGCCCTACAATTGTAGGTACACATTAATTTTAGAAGCTCATCAATATATTTAAAATGAAAATAATAATTAAAAAAATAAAAAAATAGTTTGCAGTTGGCCACAAATAAAGTTAAAATAAATTATGTGTCCACTTACCATTATTGGCCTTCTGAAATTAACAGAAAAAACCTCTAAAGAATTCTGCAATAGAAGTTGCAATTAAATCCACAAGACATTCCTTTGGCTTCTGTTCACATGTGACATCTTTTACAGGACTGCCATCTTCTTTCTGAATCTCATTTCTGGCTGCACAGCTTAAGAAAAATTATGACATTACTGAATGAATAACACAGAAATTCAAATCAGACATAACACAAATAACACTTCACTTACTCTGTCCATTCGATGCAGTTCAGCCCTGATGGAGAATAAAACCCAGGAGTGCAGTCCACACATACTGTATCTGATACCTTTGTCCCTGCAAGCAGATACAAAGAATGAAAAGATCATAAATTAACGCACCTTAAAATGCAGGAAGACTTAAAAACGTTATAGACTTACAGACTGCTAAATTGAGAAACATACCTGGTGTTTTTGTTTCTTGTCCAGGTCTGCAAACTCTGTGTTTTTTAGCATGTCGGCACTGTGAATTTAAGTAATCAATGCAGTGATATCCATCAAGCACATCACAGATGGTGTCTCTGATTGTAGTGCATGTACTCTGAATGTAAAGACCTTGACCTAAAAGAGCACATTTAGCAACACATTCACAGGCAATAATGCAAAATTACAAATTATGAATTTAAAAGAAAAACACATGAAAAATATAAACATACTTTTATCACAGTGTTTGCATGTGAAGCACTGATGAAGACCATTGGGTTGACTCATGAATTTTCCTGGAGGGCAGGGTTTGCATGTTGTACTGATATCCCCACTACAGTCACTGCGTACTACTGATCCTACAAACAACAAATATTACCACACAACTCAAAGGTGACCGAGCAGTTAATGGACCTCCTGGAAAAAGAAAAAAATGATGGGCTGCTTGCCCAGGCCCAATGAGAATTCTATACCCTAGTGCCCCTTTTTGTCACAGGGCCTATGACAACACATGATGATGTTGATGTTCATACATATTGATGTGCTTTCATAAGTTCTCCATAGTTGTACAGTTTTAGTTGAGGGTGGAGTGGAACGTGTACATGAATGCTTCTGGAATGCAGGGATTGCATAATTCCCAAAGCAGCCCCACTGACCACACAAAACTAAGATGAGGTGCAGTTCTTTGAACGCTTTCGTTATGAGCAAATCAACCTACAGTCTCCTAACAAATTTAAGATGTACAGACCATACACCTTAAATTTGTTAGGAGACTGCTGGTTGCTTTTCACTTGTTCTCACATCTCCACTATACTGTCCGGTGGAGATGGGAGCACAAGAGAAATCATTTTTTTTCTTTATCACCACTTATCATATTTAAATGTGTTTGATGAAGAGTCAGCCTACCAATATTGCACATTGGACAACAGTCTCCAGAAGCTGATTTATATTCACTTGGACTACAAGTACTTCCACCTGACAGAAAATGATAAAAACCTGGAAAGACAAAAGTAAACAGCACTGAGCCTGTAAACTCTTAATGCATTATCAAGAGGAACACAGAGCATTATCAAAACACTAGTTACTGCTACAATCGCCAACTTTACCATTATAATCAGCTGATTGTCTTGTAAACATACCTACTGCGTAAAACAATAACGTCGCCCTCATGTTCGCTCCTTCTACTTCGGGGTGTTGCGAAATTCTGCTTCTTCTTTTTATTGGCGATTGGTAAACAAAAGTTTGGTGCATTACCGCCACCACCAGAAAGAAAGACAAAATGAAAGATAACTCCGTTTTCTGTCATTTTAGTTCAATAAGTGCATTTTATTTTCAAATGCTGTACAATTTAGTATAACTTTCTCTTTTTCATTACAGAAATTGCAAAAATGCTACAGAACAGCTGCTGTTCACTAAAAATGTGAATCAGTTAGACCATTTTTTTTATTGTCTAGACACTATACTTTGCGAAAATGTTTAACGTACCTTGCTAAGCTACATCAGTTTTTGAAGCATTTTCATTGAGTTCTAATTTATTATTATTTTTTAAGTATCACCATGTTTTATAATAAATACAATTCAGTAGTAGTATGTGACTGACCACATTGTAGCAAAACAGCATCACATATGACATTATTTAAATGTAAAGAATTAAGACTTACGGAGCTTTAAAGTTCACAACCTATAACCAAAGTGGAAAAAAAGTTTAAAAGTATAGCGGTGCAATAAACAAAAAGCACAATACTTTCTGCAAAAATATAAAAAAATACAAACTGTTTTAATGAAATAATGACTTAATCTTTAAACAGGGTGATTGAATGCATTCTTCTCTATACTGTCTCAACTGACTATCATAAACAAACGCACATTTTAGGGTGACCAGACGTCCCATTTTCTGGGGACAGGCCCAATTTTTGGTGTTCTGTCCTCGATCGTTCACAATGTCCCGCAAATACACTGTAAAAGCCCGACAAATATAGCCAGCTGGCAATCGTATGATTGTGATTACTTTCACGAGTAGAGGGCGCTGCGAACTAAACTGTTACTGACACGTTACACATTCCTGCAAGTTCCGCCGTCACAACTCCGATATAAATAATAATACAAAAAACAATAAACTAATCAATTACATTTGCAGAAAGTGCATACTTTGTGGTCAAAGTTAACCAAAAATGCTAAATAATAAGCCTGATTAGGGATAGAAATAATCAATTTCCAAAAGCATAAACAAAATCTGAAAATTTGTAATTACTGTACTCAAAGTGTGTGAAAATGTTAAATACAGTTATATCCAATAACCAAGTTGTTCTGGTTCAATATACCAAAATAATTCTCCCTTTTGCTTTACACAATGATTGGATTAAATGTACTATTCATAATATAGCATAGAACAAAAATTCTTCCAGAGCTTGTGGCTTGATATGACATAATTCTTTCATGTACCAGATTGTTTATGTAATGGGATATGGATTGAGCACTACAAGTCCCAGCAGTCCGGCATTATATAAGGAGGTAGTGAAGGTTTTTTGTTCTTTTTCACTTCCGCTTCTAATTTTGGGGACATCGTGGCGGATTTAGAACTTTGAAAAGAATGAAAAGCACTTCAAAAGAATGGTAGCAGATAAGCAGTTATGTTAAATACTGCCGGAGCTTCATCAAGAACTGAACATATGATGCACCAATTAAGAAGTGTTGTGGCTGAACTATTTCCAGACTGTTTGTTGTCTGACTGTCCCAGTCGAAATAGTGAATGTTAGAGGGATGCACGGTTACCGTTTACTTTAGATTTAATACTTTATTGTTTCTTTATCACTTTTGCTCTGTGAATTTGGGGACCCAGAGTGACAGAGGAGACGTTAGGCCCCAAAGAAACTGGGTTTATGGTGATTGTGATTTGATGCTGACTTGTGTTTGTCACCTGCATTGCCCACTGTTAATAAAGTTTTTTTATTTTTAATATTTTTTAATATTAAATAATAGTTTTAATATTTTTGACTTGTTTGAATAAAAATGTACTTGTTGATAAAAGTTACCTCATGGCCCCTTTCGCCTGGTTATTA
>JAHKKF010537455.1:0-10044 GCA_019740295.1 Labeo calbasu
GAATTTATTTGCATAGTCCAAACACAAAGTTAGAAAAGTGTCACTAAAGTTTTACTGGTGCATTTCTCACTTTCCAAACCATAACCAGAATGCATTTGACAATGTTACAAACATGTTAAGTCCAAACATGATGGTAAAAGATTGAACTGTCATGCGTGCATTCATTTGTCTATTAACAGCTGAGTTTATGTAAGATGTTGCACTACACATTGCTGTAAGTATAAGATGTGTGTGTTGTAGTGTGCATCAGTTTTAAGGTTTGAAAACCTAGTTATGAATGGATTTGGATGAAACTTTTTGATCTCCCTCTGTTTCACCCAATGCTGCTGCATCTGGAGGTCCTAAGGAATTTTTATGGTCGGTCACAGGGCAAACCCTTAGGAATCAGTCTCAAGGTGGGTGAAGGGCAGAAACTGCATTTTGACCAATAGGAAGTTTTGTCCTTCCTGGGCTTTGTACCAAAAGTGTTCTTCTTGCCCTCTAAGAGATGTCTGGCTGCTGTCCTGGCATCTTTATCTGATGGCGTTGGACAGTTTGCTTATGTTAGTTCACCAAGATCCAATCAAAATGTAGCAAACCTCTGTCCACTACTGTGGTCAGGGAGGGCCCCTTGCAATAAACTGGGCCCTGAAATGTGCTGTCCACTACATCACTGACTGGTCAGAGAGAATCATCACTAAGCATCACTGGATTTGGGACATGAGACACCAAACCCGCTAGATTTAAATAGTCAGCAACAGCCACTGCAGTATCATTTGTTCGCACAACTTTTAACTGTTAAATGACTTGCTTTAAATGACCATCACACGCAAACAACTTAAATAAAGAAATGGCTGTATTGTGGTCAGTAGACAAGGCGGTGGTGCAACCATAACGATCAGTCTATAATTCCACCCACTTTGAAGCGGTACTAAATTGCAGCGAAAAAGCAAACCAAGCCGTGTCGTGTCGTGCTGAACCAAGTCATACCACACAGTGAGAAATCAGCTTTAGAGTCCAAGAGCCTTTAAAATAGCCTTACTAGACTGATGTATTTCAATCACATTCTTCCTTATAATTTCAAGAATTTCTTTCACCACTGGCATAGTGTATTATTGCTTAACACATTTACTTCATGCTTTTGAAAGTGTTGATGTGTTGATTTAATTAAACTGGGCTAGCAGTAATTAGGCCTGGTTGTGTCTAGTCCAGCTGAACCCCTTTATAAATGCAGTTTCATAAATGTGAGAAATTTTAGAGTTTTCACATAGACCTAGTTGGTGCTAGATAACCTGTTTGGTTCAACATATTATATATATATTTTTTTAAAACTATATTATTACTCAGGTTACATTTGTTTTATGTTAGATTTTGTTTTCATTTTGAAATAATTTAACAAGTTTATTTGGGGCAAACACATCTTCACAGCACTGAATGTATGCCTTTCCATTCATTTTAGATGATGTGGAGGGAGAACATGGAATTCCTTTTGCAATAGTGTTCTGTACTTTTTAGCAAACAAATATGTTTGGGTGCAAGAAATGTAGAGACACATGAAAATTAACGAACTTCCTGTGTGTCTGCGTTCACCTGAAAGAAGTTTTCCACATGTTCTTTGGGAGTGTCATTGTGTATGGATGGATACACGTACTTCCCCATCAACACATAAATTGACTTCATGATCTTCATCATCTCCTGGGAGAACGAAACCACATATACACACATATTCTTTAACATTAGTCTTTCTGGACACACCAGTGCTGTATATATTTATGTCAAAACAAAAAAACGATGAAAGCTTCATTTGAGGTACCTCTCTTGTGATAAATCCATCCTTATCAAGATCATAGAAATTAAATGCCCAGTTTAGCCGGTCATATATTGAGCCTCTAAGGATGAGTGACAGACCAGCAACAAACTCCTGTAAAATGACAATAATAAAAAGTGGAAATCTGTCAGCAAACAAACAAACAAATAAATAAATCACATCTTTACTAGAGAACAGATTACAAGCTTTGTGGTAGACCCACCGTTCTGCACATTCACGTCTCTCTAATCTGACACACTTAGTTCAGCTCATAGATCTTCTCCGAACCAGCTGATGATCTGATCTGAATCAAGTATATTAAATGGACATAGAAAGCGCAGAGCGGTCCGTCCTCACGACCAGAATTGAAAACCACTGGTCTGTTACTGAAAAGCTCTCAAATGCTAATATCATTGTGTTAAGACCTTGTTAATGGCTCTTGTCAATACCTCAAAAACTATTGGCTACAGCTTACCTTAAAACTCAAACAGCCATTCCTGTTAGTATCAAATGCCTCAAATAGGTAATGTGCATAAATGCTTGAATCTGACAGAGAGAAAGAAAAAGGAATTAAATATACGTAGTAAAAAAACAAAAACAATATAACAGCACAAGACTATAATAAAGCTGCAAGTGGTGATCAAAGAACACAACAGTCAGGGCTTTTGCAAAATGCACAGATGATACGTGTAAAATTTCAGGTGAATTGGACAAGTGAATTGGAAATTGATGTATTTCTTTCAATACATTTTATAGATGAAAACAGAATTTTTAGATATGCATTGTACGTAATTAGTACTTAGTGCTTGATTCAGCAACTATGAGAAAATTAATCATTTTGATTCTAGCCCATATGGTTGCATAAATATGAGAACAAATAAAAAACAAGAACAAAAGCAACAATACGAAAGCCTGTTTTAGTGTGTTTGTGAGCAGTGTGTGGGATTTTGGACCAAGTTTGATATCTATGTGCAGTTTTTGCTTCAAAAACACTTTAGAGATTTAAAAAAAAAATACAATTTAATGAGAAAATTCTAGCATAAACAACTGTGTTCCAGCATCTACAGTGCTTGGACCCTTAAAAATCAGAGGGTATATTGGAGTAATGCTGTCTCACCTCCCTGTGGGAAGAACTGAGAGTAAATGAGTTTAAACACATCCTCAGTCACTACTCCACTGGGACATTCCTGAAATGCACAACAACAGTGGCCAAAAACCTTCAACATAATACAATATGCGATTAATTATAGATCATTCAGAATAATATGTGTATCATTATACACTGGAGAAGTAATGTAACAATTATTTGGATGATATTCCCAGCTAATGTATTTCATTTCCTCTTTACGTAATCTAAGTAGAGCAACATTCACATTTTTGAAGGCCCTGTAGAGGAACTGCAGCTCTTTCTTGCTGAATTCAGTCTCTTCCTGTAGTATGTCCAGATCATCAGGCCGATGGCAAACAAAGGATATTTCAAAGTCATCCTCAGTACTTTCTGTAAGAGAAACAACAACTCATTATCAACTGAATGTAACATTTCTTATCCGTTTTACAGAAAGTGTTATGAAAAAAAGTGATTACATTACACTGTTAGTGAAATAATTGGTTCATTTAAGGTGAAGTTTATTACAGTGCGGAGCACAACACTTTAGTGACAAATCAAACTCGCTTTCATAATAAAGTAACTCTATATAAATAAAATTATTTTAGACTGACATTCAAAAAGCTCAAAGTCACAAAACTCTGCTTTCTACTCATGAGAGAAAATACATGCTCTGATGTTCAAAAAAATGAAAAAGTAGCTGCAAGCGGCAACAACAGGCCCAAGCTCGACACCGCCGCCAGTTGTTTTATCAAAACAGTGCATGGTGCGTGTGTCACACTGCACATGGCATAAGCCACAATAGCCACATCCATCAGCCCCCAGGAGAAAACATAAAGCACCAGTTTAATTGACAGGAAATTAGATTCTTTATTTTCATGGCAACACTGCGCAAGATATAAATAAAAAAACCTGTTCACAATTTACTATCTTCAGTGTCTTGGCATAATGTTGACCAGGTTTTGTGAAAATCACATGAACTCCGTAGGAGCATTCATAAATTCAGAGCCTGCAATTTTCAAAAAACTCCACATTTAGACCAAAATAGCTGACTCACTTTTGTTTGGAGCTAATGACTGTAAATTGGAAAATTTTCCGGCTTGATGGAAACAATGTAGGGCACAAAGGTGCCCTGAGGTAAAAGGCACCTTTGATATTATTTTCCTCTAAACCACTGGATGGCAGAAAAATGTGGTGTAGCACTTTCCAAAACATTTTCAAAATACTCGTGCAAATTTGTCTGATCATTGATGCGATCGTGGGCAAAGTCGATTCTGTGCTTACTTGATCTAATATTTGATGTTTTTAAAAATGTTGTAGATATAAGTAGCAAATGAGAATCACTAAAATTCTCAAATATATCTTAAGACAAAGGTCTTAATGATTTTCAGTTATGTTTAAGATAATTAAAACAACAGTTTTTAAATAACAAATATGAATTATGGTATTTGGGGTAAAAAGTGCCACAATAATTAACATGATAATTAACAGAAGGCTGACTTTTCCATTTGTTGACATGACATTGTTAGATTCAGATGGTAAATATCATATATTATGTTGGGTGTCCATCTTAGAGATAATCACCATGGTTAGAATGACACCAGCATATTTAAAAATATGCTGTTAATCATATAATATAATAAAATATCATGTGTTGCTACTACTGTAAATCTATATTAAATTATTGTGGGATCTCCTTCAATGCTTTCAGAATCTTTACGTTATAAAATGATTTTATTTCTGTACTTTAAAATAGATATTTTAATGACAATATATTGAACAAAAATTTATTATTTTATTTATCAAAATAAGCAGAAAATACTACAAACTTTGCTAAAGTGGTTTTTTTGAACATTGACATTGACATTTTTTTTAAAAAACATTATTTTAGCTAAAGTATTTATGTCAATACTGTGTGCCTATTGCCCCATGCTGGTGAGTCTTTTACCCCACGGCCACTTCACACATTTCCAAGATTTTAAAACAAAATAAACAACTTGTATGATTTATTGTCACACAAAATCTGTTGCTCCATAAATGTTCAATACAAACGTATTTATTTTTATGCAATTATACATTTTAGGCGCAGTGAACAGCACATTTTTTCTTAAGGTGTGCCTTTAGCCCCGTTGTACCCTATGTTGACGCATGAATATTTCTCAACTTTTGCCAGAAACTTAAGCCAGGAACTCTGCTGTGTGCTGAATTTCATGAAATCATAAGCATGCTAAGACCCTCAACAACACACAAAAATAGTGTTAAAGTTTGGTGCATTACTCTGGCAACACTGTTTCAAATATCAGGCATTTTGCAGTTTTATATCAGCCGTGTTCATTTTGACCATGAAACAATTCAGGTAAATAGAGGAGATTTCAAAGTGTGTCTTTTTTTCCCCAACATACATGTATCTCCTTGCTGCAAACTTTCAGTGCTCGGTCTCTAATAGATAAGTTTTATCATTCATTTGACTTGATTATTTTGTTATTATACAGTGCAAAATGAGCATTGGAATAAGTTTTTAATAATAGTTTTTCTGTTTGTTTTGTGAACTTTTTCCCTCATTTACTGATACATTGGCCTAACCAACGGTCGCATACAGTATGTAACCAATCCAGACACTCACCTTCTGTAAAGCACCAGTAGTAGAGTGGGAAAAAGGAGAGCAGCATTAAAACATAGAGTCCACTTGTTTCATCGCCAGGCATGAGCTCTTTAAAGCACTCCTGTGGCCGCGACATGCTGCTGTACATGATGGTGTCTGTGTGTAGATGTGTATGTTATGCTTTCTCCCTTCCAAAAACGCTCTGACCTCTTTCCATTACTCTTTCGTGACGCTTTATGGTGCTTTACAGACCAACAAAAGGCTGCATAAGTAATTCATCAGCTTGTTTTGGAATTGCTTGTTTTCATAGTCACAGTGGGTGGGAAAACACAGTTTCCATGTTGTCAGTTGTATTATTGGCGCTTGTTTCCCTTCTGATTATATGTAAACACTCTCTAGCATCACTGGGAAATCCTCAAAATCAGCAGCCATCCCAGCACGCAACTAAATTCCCTGCTGAACTCTTATTGTGGTGCCATTTTCATATACTTTCTAAAAAAAAAATAACTAGCAGAAGTGAACAGATTAATAAAAAGATTAAACAACAGTACAACTATTGGTGCAAACCACATCAATACATACAATGTTTATCATTTTGTTAAATACTAAAGCCTCTACTAACTAGACTGGGCTTGACTGTAAAAAAAAAGAAAAAGGATGGAAATGGGATACTAAGATGACAGACAAAAGGGAGACAATAAAATAGCAACTATTACCAACCACTGTGTCACGTATCGTGTGAGGAAGGGGCGAACAAAGACGAAAGTCAAAGATAAAGTCTTTATTATAATCCACAGGTAATTCCAAAACAGGTAAATCCACAGCAGGAGGGTAGAAGCACACGTTCACATTGACGAGACTGGACGACAAACACTGAACTGAAAGCAACTTATAAAGACAGGTGATAACGATGAACATAATTAAGGCACAGATGAAACAAGGTTAACTAATGGTGATTAAACGAGGACAGGAAACAGGAACAACCAAATATGGGCACAAGAGGAAGAAACCAACATAAATAGTCCACAGGGATGTGACATTACTCCTCTCTCCCGGAAGGCGCGACCTCGCACCGTAGAAAAAAGTAGGGATGGACACAGAAAGTCTGTATAGGAGGCGGCTTCGGCGGAGGACGGATACCTGGGAGGAGGACGAGCAACAGAGTCCAGGGTGGATCAGACGGAGGGAGGAGCCAGGGAATAGACCAAAGGGTCCAGGGCGGATCAGACAGAGGGAGGAGCCATGGAGGAGACAGAAGGGACCCGGAGCAGGAGGAGCCAGGCGAGACCCAGGCCGCAGCCATGATGGTGGCCCACGGTAGAGCCGACGGAGGGAGGAGCCATGGTGGAGGAAGGGCTGACGACTCCAGGGGCCTGACCGACGGCGGTGGAGCAAGTGGAAGTGGAGCCCGAGGCGGAGACTGAGAGCCAATGATCCCGTGCGACACCACGGATCCGAAGGGCCAATGCGGAACCCAAGGCTCTGGTGGCCGAGGCGGAGATCTAGAGGTCCGCAGTGGAGCCGGAGCGACAGAGGACTGGAGGAGGAGCTGGAGGGAGGGAGGAGCCCAACGAAGCCGGTGGGACGGAGCGACGAGGCACAGCCTGAGGAGTGGAGTCCTGAGGCGATGACGGGACGACAACCGACCAAGGTGGGGCCGGAGGGACGAGGGAGCCGGTGGAGCTGGTGGGCCGACGGGCGATGGTGGAGGCGAGGGAGCTGAGAGCCGGGGTGGAGCCGCTGGGTCGAAGGGCCGAGGCGGAGTCCAGGACTCAAAGGCTGGAGGCAGAGAGGAGGGATCCTCCACGACGCCGATGGAAACTGGCAGACCTGCGGCGAGCCCACCACACAGGTGGTGAGCTGAGGGTGAGCAGCGGGGCTGTCAGGAGACAGCGGTGGTGGGACTGAGGCAGCAGGGTGGGAAATCCAGGCAGGCAGGTAGTTCAGAGGATGGTGGAAGAAGAAGGGGCTTGTCTTCATATACATCCCCATAGAAATTGATCAAGTCCACATATATATCCTCAGTGAAATCAATCAAATCTTGTTCCATATCCAAATTTCCTAGATCCAGACTTCGCTCACCCTCAGCGGCGGTGCAGTGGGCGATGCTTTCCACAGCAACCTCATGCTCCACTGAAAGATCTGTCGTCACGTTCCACATGGCCAGCTCTCGCACCTGGTCAGACGGGCTTGGCTCAGGCTCTGTAGCGATCCTCCTCGTTGTCGCTCTTTTAGGCAATGACTCAGTCGCGTTAGGCTCTGGCTCTCCGTTCGCGGTGGGCTCGGGCTCATGCTCCGCAAGTCGGGGTTGTGGTTGGCTGGGATCTGGGTCATGCTCTGAGACTCCTGGCGTGGGGTGAGCTGGGGAGATGCAGCGCATTTCAATGGGGGCTGAATGACGAGACCTGAGTGTTCCGTTACATCTGCTTCGAATTTGGAACAATTCAAGTAAAGGACTAGATTAAATCAATTCGATCAGGGAGAAATCACAATCGGGAAGATCACAGCGGATTGTCTCGTCATTGGGTCCCCGCGGAAAGCACGCGCCCAGAATGGCATAGTTCCAGCTCACCCGGTTGGAGAGCTCGAGAAAGTTCTCCACATATCTTTCCAATTTTTTATTGCCCTGTTTGATTGTTCACAGCCGTCCTTCAGCCATCATTTTGTAGTGGTCCGGTCTTCTGTCACGTATCGTGTGAGGAAGGGGCGAATGAAGACGAAGGTTAAAGATAAAGTCTTTATTATAATCCACAGGTAATTCCAAAACAGGTAAATCCACAGCAGGAGGGTAGAAACACATGTTCACATTGACGAGACCAGATGACAAACACTGAACTGAAAGCAACTTATAAAGACAGGTGATAACGATGAACATAATTAAGGCACAGGTGATACAAGGTTAAATAATAATGATTAAACGAGGATAGGAAACAGAAACAACCAAATATGGGCACAAGAGGGAGAAACCAACATAAACAGTCCATAGGGGTGTGACACACTGAAACAATGTAAAGTCAGCGTTGATGCATCCACATTAAACTTCATTGCAAAATCAGTGGTGATGTCACTGAATCATCATCACCTTTGCACCAATGATGTTATTGAATCAGTGTTACACTGTGGTGTTATCACTGTTGTTGAATAAATATTGAAAAGAATCAATAGTAATGTTGTTTCAAAATCATGTTAATCAACAATATTAAACCAGTGTTGCATGCTGATCCAGATTAGGCATCTGTAGAACCTCCCAGACAGGCGTGTTGGTGTTAGCAGGTGCTTCTCAAACTGATGGGTATTGTGTGGCAAGCCAATTTTGGAAGGAAGAGCCCAGCACCAAAGATGCAGGCACCAGCTAAGCAAAGTCATCAGTCATAAGTACTTCTTCTTAGCCTGCTCACCCTCCAGACATGGAACCACCCACAACTATGGTTTTGTTGCATTTTTAAAAACTGAAATAGGAGATTTTGTGATCCTGTAACAAAGTCACCAGCTGTTTTGAAGCACGTGATTCTGTATTTTTTTGTATCATTTTTTGTATCAGTTATTTTCTAAAAAAAAAAAAAAAAAAATTTATTACAATTTATATACTTTTGACCTCAAACGCTCGTCTTGTCTAGGTCTGTGTGAACCCTTGTGTATCCCGGTTTATCTCATTTTCTCCTCTGCAAACTTAAAAATCATCCTACATCACTGCAGAAGTACCAACCCAGTGTTTACAAAGTGAACGTGCAAAGAAGATCAACACCCTTAACAAAAAAAAAGGTAAAACAGCTATGTAGGATGATTTTGAAGTTGGAGGAAGTGAGTTCACACAGAGCTAGACAAGTGCATTTGAGATTAAAAAGTATATAAATTGTATTTTTTTCAGTTCAAACTCACAGGCACCAGTGAAGTCCACTATACGGAGAAAAATGCTGAAATGTTTTCTTCAAACAACACAATTTCTTTACGACTGAAGAAAGAAAGACATGAACATCTTGGATGACAAGGAGGTGAGAAAATTATCTGTAAATCTTTATTCTGGAAGTGAACTTCTCCTTTAAGACAAAAGCCACAAAACTCTCATTTGGATTTTATCTGATGTTTAAGGAAAACACTGTGCTAAATATTTTGTTCCACAACCCTTGCCTGATTCCACCTGGTCTGGGGTACGGTTCATGTATGAATTGGTCAAACTGCCTATTTATGTTTTTCGCACGCACTTGATGTTAGGTTAAGGTCAGCAGTGATCTACTATCATTCAGAGATGGGGCTTGTTCAAATTCCTCTCAGTGGTGTTTCGGTCTGGGCTTTGACCACATCAATCTAGTTTCATCAGCACTAGACAGCATAAATGTTATGGCCTCACTTCATGCTAAAGGGCACAAATGTTTATCTAAAGCAGCTTTATCTAAAGTGACTAACATTGTATTCAAGGTATACATTTTATCAGTTGTTGCTTTTCACACCTGTATATCTACAGTGTATAATAACTCTCAGTCCTTAAAGGGGTCATCGGATGCCCATTTTCCACAAGTTGATATGATTCTTTAGGGTCTTAATGAAAAGTCT
>JAHKKF010537456.1:0-44322 GCA_019740295.1 Labeo calbasu
AAAAAACCCTTATACTCACTTCTGCTGTAAGTGAAGCTGGATCACGAATGATTCGCGCGAACATAGACGGATATATGTAGATCGGGAGGCGCATTCCTTTCACAAACAAACGTAATCCACTGCATCTTCAGCAGCTCAGATGTCAGGAGTAAATGATGACCACTGCGTTCATTATTACATTCAGCAACACAACACCTCAATCGCTCAATTCTTGTCTAACTTACATCCCTGCTCCGGCATCAAAACATGGAGGCTGGACTGTTACAACTGATCTTAGGTAATACGCTCATGTCAATCAACTATCGTGGGAGCGGCCTATGTGGTTGTGAAACAGGGAATATTATTTTTACAGATTAATTAAAAACCACTGCATGGATTTTTATCATTATAGGGTAGATTTGTACATACACTGCCAACAACATTAATGTTCAAACAACATGTAAAAGTGAACTTAGCAATCAATGACCCCTTTAAGCTCTTCATCTGTAACCATTTCTGTTAGCAGCAGCACAGCGTACACAGTAAACATCTGCAGTGTGATGCACTAACTCTATAATTTCATTACAGCTCATTTCAGTTCCAAAGAGTCCAACACCTGGTTCTCTGCTCACAAACATCTATTGTAAAAGAAATATAGAAGGAAAAAACAAACAGACCAACCACCTAAACATCATTTTGACATAAATAGTCTTAAATATTTGGTTTATGTGCAAAACAAAACAACAACAACAAAAAAAGTGGGTTGCATAGCTGAGATGCATTTCACCGTGAAGAAGCAGATTTAAAGGCACCGAGTTTTACGTGGACAATATAGTTATGTTGTTCCAGACAGCCACAGCTTACAGGAAAAGGAAGTGTGGGTGGAATACTGGAATGTATTTCAAACATGGGTGGATTCAGAAAACTGGAATAATGCAAAATATATTGTGGAAATAGCTTTATACATTCGCCCTTTCTGAACTGTCCAGTATTGTTGTAAACATACTTTATCCTCTCTTCTCTCAGATGTAGCCACAATAAAAATGCAAAGCAAATCCTTTCACTACAATTACAGAAAAAAACAGTTTATTCACATTCTCTTTCCCAGCACCATCACTAGCCCCAAGTATACTTTGTTATTACACAAATGCTAGTGTATTCGTAGGCATTCGTTTTTAGTTGAAAATTCTGTCATTACTTACTAACCCTTGTTCAAACCTGTAAGAACTTCGTTCATCTTCAGAAGACAAATTAAGATATTTTTGATGAAATCCAAGAGCAATCTGACCCTGCATAGACAGTAATGTAACAGAAATGTTCCCAGGCCAAGAAAGGTACTAAGGACATTGTTAAAATAGTCCATGTGTCGTCAGTGGTTCAACCGTAATGTTATGAAGCTATGAGAATACTTTTTGTGTGCAAAGAAAATAAAAATAACTTTATTCAACAATTTTTCTTTGTGCTCAAAAAGTATTGTCGTAGCTTCAAAATATTATGATTGAACCATTGATGTCACATGGACTATTTTATTGATGTCCATACTACCATTATGGGTCCTGAATGTGTCAGTTGCGATGCTGTCTATGCAGGGTCAGAAAGCGCTCGGATTTCATCAAAAAATATCTTACCTTCTGTTCTAAAGATGATCAAAGGTCACTGGTCAACTCAGTCATGTAGTAAAGTGTAGACTTAATGGATTTAGTTCAGAGTTTAAAAACTAACAGATGGATTAAAATGGATACATTTTTAGAATTGGTAGTGGGCAGGGTTTGTGCTGTACCGGTTTAGGGGAAAAAACATGCTATGGGTACAGTGTATGTGACATAAATTTAATCATAGAATGCATTGGTGTCTACCTACTGCTTCAGCGCCATTGGTTCTGGAAGTATTTTTTCTATAAGATTTTCCCATATGGATTCTAAAAAATGTTTTCGGTAAACCACTATAACTCATGAACCAAACCAACCCATTAAGGTGAATCACAACATTACAAACTTTCATTTGAAGCAAAAAGTATTTGAAAATTATACAAAAGGTACAACACATACAGCTGAGGTTAAAAGTTTACAGAATCTGCAAAATGTTAATTATTTGACCAAAATAAGTGGGATCATACAAAATGCTTGTTATTTTTTATTTAGTACTGACCTGAATAAGGTATTTCACATAAAAGACATTTACATATAGTCCACAAGAGGAAATAATTGTTTAAGAGATCCATCTTTTCACATGAGGACAACTGAGGGACTCAGATGCAACTATTACAGAAGGTTCAAACGCTCACTGATGCCCCAGAAGGAAACACGATGCATTAAGAAGCAAGGGGTGAAAACTTTTTGAATTTGAAGATCAGGGTAAATTTACCTTATTTTGTCTTCTGGGAAACATGTAAGTATCTTCTGTAGCTTCTGAAGGCAGTACTAAATAAAAAAAATATGGTATTTAGCCAAAATAAGAAAAATGTGAACATCTCCATTTTGTTCAAAGGTTTACACCCCTGGATCTTAATGCATAGTTTTTCCTTCTGGAGCATCAGTGAGCATTTGAACCTTCTGTAATAGTTGCAATAGTCCCTCAGTTGTCCTCAGTGTGAAAAGATGGATCGCAAAATCATACAGTCATTGTTGGAAAGGGTTCAAATACACGAAAAGGCTGAAAAACCAAAGAATTTGTGGGACCTGAAGGATATTTCTGAAGAACAGCGGGCAGTTTAACTGTTCAGGACAAATAAGGGACTCATTAACAACTATCAAAAAAAAAAACAGCTATGGATCATTAAGGTACCAACAAAGTCTTCTTCCTTAGCTGGGATCATTCACAACCACATTTGGGATCGTTTGAAGCCTGCATTTTAGAAGTTCAAAATCGGGGCACCACAGCAGACCATTATATGGAGAAAAATCTTGAAATATTTTCCTCAAAAAACATAATTTCTTTACGACTGAAGAAAGAAAGACATGAACATCTTTTTTTTACATTATTTGTAGACTTTTGTTCTGGAAGTGGATTTCTCCTTTAAAAATTAAGTGTATGCAAACTTTTGAACAGGGTCATTTTAATAAATTCAACTATTATTTTCTCTTGTGGTCTATGGGCGTTTCTCAGATGTAAGGCTGCATCCTCCAGAGGTCGCATTTGCAGGCTGCATACGTCATCAACCCTGATTTATTTCCTGTTTACAAATTTATAACTGTTAATATTATAAAATAAAATCTTCTTTATGACGTATGGAGCCTACAAATCTTCCGTTTGAGAAACGGCCTATATGTAAACGTCTTTTATAAGAAATATCTTATCCAGGTCACTACTAAATAAAAAACAACATGCATTTTATATGATCCATCTTATTTTGGTAAAATATTTAGCATTTGGCAGATTCTGCATGGTGTATGTAAACTTTTGACCTCAACAGCTTTAGTGAGAAAATTAACTACAGTTCTATAAAGCGTTACGAATGACATTAATTAAAAATATAATATTCATGAAAAGTTGTTTAATTCAATAGAAATAATATATTTTAAGTTTATTGTCAAATATGCATATATACAGAAATATTTAAGTATTATGGGAACATAGAGAGACCGACTCAATTACGTCAGATTCTCTAATTGTCATTGGTAACAGATTTTCACCACAAATTCCTCTGTTAAACATGATTATTTTAAAAATAAGTTAAAATTTAAACAGATGTTTTTAAATATTTAAAAGTTGAAAAATGAATTTTCCCATGGAGAAAACAAAGTTAAACGAATACTCTATTAGTATGTGCATACTGTATGTAAGCTGACAGATATTTCTAACCACTTAACTCTGTACACCTTGAATTTTTTTTGCACAAATTAGTCTGTCCACAAGGTGGCAACACTGGCCCCGGCCATTTGTTTCACAGTCAGAAAAAAGAGGTGACAGGACAACAACAACATCAAACCACTAGAGAAGGCAACAACAGTAGATGCCCATGTTGATGAGCACTTGTGTGAGGAGGTTAAGAGACACCTGCAACTCTAGCTGAAGTCATAATTTCAGGGGAGAATTAACACAGACACTGGTCAAAGGTAAAACTTTCTAGTGTGCATGTGACAAGTGGCTGCGTTCACACATGCTATCAAATGAAGTATACTTCATGTGCTAGCATCTGTCAAAACTGAAGTATACTTCGGGCTTAACTCCACCAGTCTGTAAGGTAAAATTACATTTAGAAATGGGGAAACATCAAAAGCAGTTCATCCCAACGAGGCAACAAGAAACATGCTGCAATACAAAATTCAGAAATTACTCAGAAAAGCACAGTGAAATAATTTTTTGTAGTGCATTAACAGTTGTGAGTCAAGTGCTCACGGAAAAGATGTCTCTAGACATTTCTAGACATGTTAAATGTCTCTGAATGTTCCTTTCAGAACATTTCTCTTTGGTTTCAGTAAGATAATCCATCAGCTTTTACTAGAGAACTGGTTGACCGATGTTAAAATGGACTGCTAGCGGTTAGCCAGTCTACAGTTGCCCCACTGTTGCTTCTTTGGAAGCTCCTCAGGTGCTGTTGCCTGGCTCTTGTTCAAATATTAGCATGGCGAGCTGGGAACGTGACCCCTGGCTCTCCAGAGTGCTTTGGAGACAGCGGTGGAACACGTCCTCACTTAGCCGAGGATCGCAGGTCCGGTTGCGGTACACCTGGCGCAAGGCAGGCTCGACGGCACGGAACACGTGCAGTCCCGAATACTGCACAAACATGTCATAAAGATCCAGGTTCTCCAGCAGCTCCTCGTTCTCCTGCAAATCACCTGACATCCGTGTGCGTGAGGACATGTAGTCAGAGTTGTAGAAACACGCCTCCTCAAAGGTGTATCGGTCAAAGTGACCCGCTTCCCTGACCAGGTCTGGTGTTGCAGGAGGAGCCTGGTCTGGGTAAGCCACACTGGGGTCAAATTCTTGAAAATGGATGGGAAAGAAAGCCTGCCAGCCGCTGATGGCATTCATACGGCAGCGATTCAAAAACTCTGAGTTGAGTACAGTGTCAGCTGTGACCAGGAGGAAGAGCGTTTCCACCGGGTGCTTCCTAGATACGATATCCAGGATCCGCAGGACACCTGGGCTTTCTGTCTTTATGCTGATCCAAGACACCTTCACGTTGGGATATGTGTGCTCGACGGAAGTGATCTTAGCCTTGACCTCTGCAAAGACGTCATTTGTACTCACTTTTTGGGCCTCCGTGGGTTCATAGGTGAAGAGGAAGTTAAGAACTGCATTTTCGCCAGTCTCAAACAAGTTGGAGGAACAGTGATCTAAGAAGCGCAGCGCTGCATGGGAGTCGTAACTGGTGAGGGGCAACAGGACGTGGAGTCGTGTAGCCTCTGTGACATAGGGCATGGGGATAATCTCCACTTGGCTGAGGGGTCGCACAAGGTGCACACGGCGTGCGATCGATTTTTGGTGACCAGACTCAGTAGTGGCCTGGAACTGCAGGTCAAGGGTGTACTCCATCCCTCGTGTATGGTCTAAGCGCCTGTAACCGTTCACCAGCTGTGGAGTGCTCAGTTGTACAAAAGGGTTGTATTTTTTGTTGAGCTCTTCAAGAGCGACCCTGATGACATCAGTCACGTCCTCACGATCCACACCATTAAGCTGGCATTTTGGGTCACCGTCAACGCAGGAGAAAAGGCTGTCTTCGGTAAAGTAGTCCCAGCGCAGTACCTCAAAGCGGTTCTTGGGTTCAAAGGGAGGTGTGATGCCGATGGGCCACAGAGCACTCTTGTTTCCATCCACTGCTAATTCACTCACATTCTTTATCTCAGACTAAGGGTGAAAAGTAAGATTCATGAAAAGCTGACAAAAGCTATAAAAACAAACACATACACTGTATCTTTAGAAGAAGAAGACTGTCACCTTCATAGCTTTACCCTTTAACTGTCACTCCCAGTTTTGAACATAGACGTGAAAGTGCACTATATAAACTTAAATTATTACAATTCATGAACACATACGTTTTGTAATATGATTTTAAAGTACCATTTCCATGGTAATGCAATGTCTGATTTTAAAATGGCTTTCACAGGATGAATTTTGAGGTTTTAACCTTTCAGTTGATATTATCATCTCTAAAATGTGATGTTTGTGACAAAGGTCAGAACTCCTGTTATGAGATAGAGTTTTGATATTCACTCTTGTCATAAGTTAATCTATTACTGTTCCTGCATAATTTATAGCCAACAACAGTGGTAAAATATCTATTTAGGAGTCTTAGAGCTTTTCAACGATTTATAGAGTGTCATGATTAGATTAAGATTTAGTTGTAATATAGCGAAGTAAACTTAGACGTCCCACTGAGGGGACGTTGAAAGTTAAAAGGTTAAATAACCTTATAAGGTGCATATTAGTTCCTTAAGGGTACGAAACAGTATATTAAAGTGTAGTATAGTGACTCCTTTAGATCAGTGGTTTTCAGCCAGCAGGCTGGGGGATACAAGATGACTTAATGGGGGATTCAAGATCCCTAAAAAAAACAAAACAACTAATACTGTGGATATTTATTTTTATTATTCTTCTTTTTATTTTATATTCTTCTTAGAACCTGGATATATTGAGGGCTACTTGTAAAAGTGTGATCTCTAGACCTCGAAAAGTCATGTAAATGAAAACTGTTAAAAATTCAATTGACCCTTAAAGGGATAGTTTACCCAAAAATGAAAATTCCTGCATGATTTACTCACCCTCAAGTAATCCTAGGTATATATCACTTTCTTCTTTCAGACAAATCTGAGTTTTTAAGATTTTGAAGTCCAATAAAGTGCATTCATCTATCATAAAAAGTACTCCACATGGCCCTGAAGGGTTAATAAAGGCCTTCTGAAGCAGATCAATGTGTTGGCGTGAGAAAAATATCCATAATTAAAACTTTATAAACTGTAATTTGTAGCTCCCGCTAACTGTCGTATGTGCGATCATGAGAGTGTGGTCTTCCAGCAGATGATATAGGACGTAGGCATAGCGTAAGCTCTGGTGAAAAGTGATGCATGTGGAAGCACAGAGTAGAGAGCAAAAAAAACACTGGTCACGAAGTACAAAACGAGGACTTGTAAATTAATATATTGGAGGATTTCAATATAAGTCAACTTGGTTCTCGTGAGACTAGCATAATCTGCTGGAACACCACTTTTTCATTAATTCAGTTACTGGACGCTAGAGATTTGGTGTATAAAGTTTTGATATTTTACATCGATTTGCTTCAGAAGGTCTTTATTAATCCTTCGGGGCCATGTGGAGTACTTTTTATGATAGATGAATGGATGCACTTTTATTGCACTTCAGAATCTTAAACCGCATTCACTGCCATTATAAAGCTTGGAAGAGCCAGGACATTTATTAATATAACTCAGATTGTACATGTTTGAAAGAAAAATGTCATATACACCTAGAATGGCGTAAGGGTAAAATATCCCTTTAATCCTTATTCAGTAAATTACAAACAAATAAAAAAGTCATGGGTACTTTGTATGGAGTTACTTGGAGCTGCTTTTTTATTCAATCGAATATACTGTGTTTAATAGTAATTATACTGTAATTAAAAAATAAACGATTACAAATAAAAAGTTGTTAAGACTAAAGTAACTGATAACAAAACTCTTTGCATTACAAACAAATATTCTCTTTCGTTTATGCAGTTCCTATGGAAGCCCATTTGCACCACTGAATAAAAAATAAAGGTAAAGGTAATTGCGACTTTTTGTCTCACAATTCAATTTTATATTCTTTCACTGAATTGTGAGATATAAATTCACAATTCTGAGAAATTAAGTCAGAACTGCATAATATAAACTCGCAATTTTGACTTTTTTCTTAGAATTACATAGTTGCAAATCTGAGAAATAAAGAATTGTGAGATATAAACTCACATTTGTGACTTCACTCTAAGAACTGCAAGTTTTTTTTTTTGTTTTTTTTTTGCAATTGTAACTTTTTCTACTTTTTCTTGTGACTTTATTACACACAATTGCGAGTTATTAGGCCAAAACTGTACAATATAAACTTAAAATTCTGAGAACACATCAGTCTTTTTTACCCAAAAACTGGACTTTATAACTCACAATTTGGAGTTTATATTTCACAATTCTGAGAAGAAAAATTAGAATTGCAAAAAAAAGTCACAATACTTTACAATAACAATAACACTTTACAATAAGGTGTCATTTATTAACATTAGTTAATGTATTAACTAACAAACAATGAACAATACATTTATCACACTATTTATTAACCTTTGTTAATGTTAGTTAATAAAAATACAGTTGTTCATTTCTGTTAGATTCTGGTAATGCATTAGTAAATGCTAAAATTAACATTAAGTAACATTAATAAATGCTTCAGAAATATTGTTCATTCTTAGTTCATGCTAACTAATCTAGTTAACTAATGTTAACTATTAAACGTTATTGTGAAGTGTTACCAAATTTTTTTTTTTTTTTTCATTCAGTGGCAGAAACAGGCTTCCATAAGTTTCCACACTTTTTATTATGTACCCATACGTCTTGCTCTCTGCTCTGCCAAAAAAATGTCATTTTTTGTGGGTCTAAAATCTCTGTAAAGCTGCACCTCAGTGGGCGGTAACTATGCACCAGAATGAAAGAGCTGTTTCTATTGGTCACTCTCGCTTTGTGCCATAATTTGGCTACACCCACTGCACAGTCCCAGACAGAGAGTGAGTTTGTGGCGTGAAGATCAGCACGTCGTGTCTAATGTCATGATCATGAACTTATTTAGAACACTCTTAACTGCATGCAGATAAACCAGTTTCAAAACTTTTCAACTAGCAAGCAACAATTTTAGACCCGCAAACAAAATGACAGCAGAATAGAGAACAAAATATGTGAGTCCATAATGAAAAGTGTGGGAACTGCATAAAAAAGAGAGAATTTCTTTGCAAGAAATAAATAAATTCTTAGAAAGAATTTATACAGTATTTGCAATCTTTTATTTGTAATTACAGAATAAATAGTTTTGCTTTCAAACACAGTATGTTTGACTAAATAAAAAAGACACAAATGTAACTCCATACCTTTGAATAGTTTTGTGGAAAATATGGGGCATTTGAGTCAAAAAAAGATTAAAACCACCAATTTATAAGGTAGAAAGTTGTACATTTGAGGGTACTGGCCCAGTGACAAGTTAATGTAGCTATGTTAAGATAATGTAGCATGCATTCAAAAACTATGAATTTAGAAACAAGTACAGATGCTGGTTTTGATGGCCTTTGTAAGCAATATTAAATGTCATGCATGCACAAAGTATACAGAATAAAAACCTAAATAAAGCAATGGCAAAGTAATATATATAAGAAGTTGTAAATCTAACCTGTAGTTTTTCAATCTCTTCATAGGTCTTCTGCAGTTCTATTTCTGTGAAATGTTTGTGCAGACGATACATAAATTCTGCACTGGTCACAGGATGAACAGTGAGAGCATTTTGGAATCCTTCATTCTCCATTCTGGAAAGGTCCATGTCGTTTTCCATGGCAAAATAATTATAATTCAGGCCCTGAGATAAAGCAAGATTGAAATTAGATCAGAACATATTGTTTTACATGAATATATTTATATGTATTGTGTTTCTAATATGTCTCGACATCTGGCACTGTAACAAGAATGTGGTCACGGTTTCATAGACAGCACCTCTAGGTTAATTCTGGTCAGCTTTAGTCAGCAGACCCTTAATGCTGTTTAATGTCTTGTTGTAACCATGCTAATTAACTGCACAAATCGCAGCAGGTCTGCAGCTGGCCTGCCGAGAACAGGAAGTCATTTACTTTGTGGCTCAGCAGCAGAAGTAGTACATCATTCCATTAAAGTAATCCCTGTTTCTGGACGCTCACTTGTTTTATGCTGGATCCAAAAAGCACTTTCAGGTCTGTGTGAATTACTGATGCTTTATAGTCACGTCGCTAATTTTTAAGGCAAGTGTCCAAAAAGTCCAAATTTGAACAACGAGACTGTCCTAAACACAGTCTAATGATGTGTTGCCTCTACATGAGACTGATAGCTCACCTAATGAAAGCCAGTGATTTTGGTTTGTCTGTGGATCGCAGAAAAAATCATTATATTGGATATTTTTTCCACTTGCAGCAGTAATGATCATACATTGTTTTACAATGATAACCATTTAGCTTCATGCTGTGCATGCTGTGCTGATTACCCACATAACACTAAAACAAATACTAACCCCTAAACTTGGTAGCACATCCAAGATAGATACCATTACCGTTAGTCACGATTAGATCCATTCAGGATTTTTTTCTGAGCTCTGAACTTAAGTCTGAACTTTTCTTGACAGGTGACTGTGTAATTGAGTTGACCACTGAAAGCTACTGTGGGTTGGGGTTTGTGTTTTCTTCCAAAAACTCAAAACCACTAATTGATTTCTACTTTACAGCAAACATGAAATGTATATATGTTTTTAATGAAATTATGTAATTTCACTTTTTTAATTAGTCTGAATCTACAATGATTTTGCATCAAGTTACAGTTTAACTTACAAAGGTTTTCTTGAAATAAAAACAGCTATTCAAAAATTGTTTAAAAAGTGAAAAAAACAACAACTTTGTATCATTCACGACTGTACTAAAGCACGGCCATATTTTTTGTCGCTGTAACATGAATCCTCTGTCAATGGGTTACAGATGTATTTTGTAGGAGACATGTGGTACAGAGTATCTACGCTACTGTTCAAAAGTGTGGGGTCAGAAAGATTTTTTTATGTTTTTGAAAGAATTATTATGCTATTATCCTTTAATGCTCACCAAGTCTGCTTTAATTTAATCAAAATACAATAAAACAGTAATATTGTTAAATATTATTCCAACATTACTTTAAAAACTTATTTGTAATAATGTGACAGTAAAGCTACATTTTCAGCAGCCAATTTTCAGTGTCACATGATCCTTCAGATTTAGTGCTGAGTTGATACATTTCTTCTTATTATTATCAATATTGAAAACTGCTGTGCTGCTAATATGATACATTTATTTGGGATTTTTTGAAAAATAGAAAATTAAAACAACAACATTTATTTAAAATATAGCAGCAATTATTTACAAATATAGTTATTTCTAACACGATCAGTCACTTTTTATCAATTTAACACGTCCTTGCTGAATAAATGCATTAAAAAAACGTATTAATTTAACACTACAGATTTGCAGTGTAAGTCATGCAGGAAACCTGAATCCAATCAGATCAGGCTATTAAGAGTGCAAAGGTGTTCCTTCATCTCTATGCCAAAGCACTTAAATAAGCCAGCAGCCATTACCAAGTCCAATCCCATTTAACACATCAATTCACATCAACTTTTTGCACTTACACTCTTTTACCAAGCACATATGCAGTTCTATACTGATTACGTGCAATGCATGTTTTGAACATACGCAGAACATTTTCACATGACTGTGAGCTTGTTTGAGTATTTCAATGTACCCGCCTCAGAATTTGAAAAATACTGTGAACTATTGATTATTTGGCCTCCCTGTTGCATCGAGAGCCTCAATATATAACAGCACACCCTCTCAATAAAGCATGTACCCTTGGGTAATGTGGTTTCCTGTCGAAACTAGAGACCCTAGGTGAAAAATGTAGTCATTTGTGACCAGCATAAACATTGCCAACTAAGGGAATCCAGCTACATGAAAAGTCCACTTTATCAACACAGGCCTGTTTTTAGAGTTTGCCAGGATGATCTGTACATAGTTCAGGCTCTGAGTGCCCCCAATATCCCCTCCTGCCTTCCTTCAGCTTATTTCAGTACACAGCTCTCTCAGCCACATTTGCCTTGGGATAGATACTATTTTAGCCTGTGCCTAATTGGAATCTCATGATATGAGAAATGTAACTGCCTTTGTGATTGCATGGAAAAATCAGATGCAGAACTGATTGTCTCGAAAATCTGGAATGAGATTTAGTGCATTTCATTAAGACTGACCAACAAGAATGAACAAAACAGAAACAAAGTTAAATTTAATTTAATTTCAATACAGTTGAAGGAACAGTTCACCAAAAAAAAGCTATTTGCTGAGAACTCACTCACCCTTAGGCCATTCAGAATGTAGATGACTTTGTTTTTTTCATCAGAACAGATTTAGAGAAATTTAGCATTACATTATTTGCTCACCAATAAATCCTCTGCAGTGAATGGAATAAGATTGCAAACATCTGATAAAAACATCACAATAAGACATAAATAATCCACATGACTCCAGGGGCCAGTTGTTCCAGAATGATCTGGATTTGTAAATCCCATTTTTTGCTATCCAGGATCAGGTAACCCATTGTTTTTGTACTGGTTTTTTAAAGCAAGATTGGATTGGATCACCCCAATCCAGATACACAATTTTTCAGATTTCCAAATCTGGTTTATTAGTGCTCTACGGAGCACCTAAAGGGGCATGGTGATGGGGGAAAAATGCCAATGTTTTGCACTGCATTCACACAAATAACTACTTTTGACTGGTCCATTTCTGCTGATTGTGGAAATGTAGTTTATAATCAGTGATTTAAAAAAAATAAAATAAAAACTAACTTAATTTAAATACAACATTTTTGATACTGACAGCTGTTTGGGGATTTTGAGGATATATTACATGTTAAAATGTTGTATTTTTTAGACCAGTTTTAAAGTTTTTATTTATTTATTTATTTATTTATTTATTTAATTTCATTTTTGTTCCTCAAATCCACCCTTCTGCAAGGATCAGAATATTCCAGTTTTTTTGGATCAAAAGTATCCCAATCTTTTTAAAACATTCTGAACAACATAAACTGAGGATTTAATTCAGATCAAAACCAAGATTGGATTTTATGACCTAAACCAAATTCAGGATCCTTTTTTCTTTTGAACAACCAATTTTCAAGATTTGATCCAATCCGATGGCCAAAATCCGATCAGATCACTTTTGAACAACTGGCCCCAGTCCATCAATTAACATCTTGTGAAGTGAAAATCTGTGTGTTTGTAATAAATAAATCAATAATTTAGATGTTTTTAAACTTTTAAACTGTTAAAAGTCATCTTGCCTGAATTAGGAGAGAAATATGCACAGATCAAGCACTGTTTGCAAGTTAAAACTAGTCTGTTTTTATCAGCTATAACTAACTTTCATTCTGACGGCACCCATTCACTGCACAGGATCCATTACTGTGATGTAATGCTACTGTAAGTTTCACCAAATCTGTTGCAATGAAGAAACAAATTCATCTACATCTTGGATGGCCTCAGGGGTGAGTCATTTTTCAGCAAATTTTCATTTTTGGGTGAACTATCATTTTAATAAAATTATAAGATGATTAAAAAATAAATTGTGAAAACAGAATGCAAGTTGATTGTTTTGCTCTCGATACCATTTTTGTTTTTAAGATTGGATTTAAAGGGGAAGTTCAACCAAAAATGAAAATTCTGTCATCGTTTACTCCCCCTTATGTTGTACTTGTTTGGCCTTCTTTCTTCTGTGGAATTAAACTTATGGACTCACTAACATAACATGGAGAAAGACAGCTAAAGCATGAAGGTGTGCAAACGAAGACAGAATTTTTCAATAAAAGTATTGCATAGATGTCATAAACCAAATTTAAGTCCCAGTTAATCATTACCTCTTACCTCATATTCCTCCACACAGCTCATGCCAGCATAATCAATGATACAGCGACCAAGCCACTCATCAGGTCTGATGCTTACAATGTCAGTCCTGCAATGCTCCAAGAATGGCTGTAGCTTCAGAAGTACTGCACGGGATAGTAGAAATCCTGATCCACTGTGACAATACCTCCTCTGGGTTTCACCTCCAATGAACTCGCCAGGCTGGCCCATGTAAAGCTGAAGGTCCATGCTCAGGTGGCTTACTAAGGTCTTCAGCCTTTCAGGCTGGGTGTAGGTATCATCCTGGACGAAGTAGAACCAATCGTAATCAGCAATGTGATGTTCTAGAAGATATCGAACAGACTGGAACATATTTGGAACTGGGCGCTCGTCACCATGGGCCACCACAAACATTCCATTAGGGAGTTTACGATTACGAGTGCCTGTAAAGAAGATGAGCCGGCCATCCAGGTGGTGGTTGAGGGTCCGGTTGATGGCCACAGCTAAAGTGTTCATGGTGGTTTTGGAGGTAAATACTGAGACGAAGAGACGTTCATGAATTCCAAGCTCTGTGCTGGCATACTTGGCTCTAAAGAGAGAAGGATTGAGGATAAAATAATAATATGATGAGTAAAGAAATATAAAACACAGCACTTACATTAAGAAGTCACAAGTACAGCTGCGTTTGATGTGTCAGTTGGTCAAATAAACCAACCCAACCATTTATAACATACCACATACAGAAGTCAAAAATAGGCAGCAGTTGTCATTATTTACCCCTGTCATTTAAAACTGTCATTTTTTCCCATGAAACACAAACTCATTTTTATGCAACTCTTTCCATATGACAGGAAAAACCAAAATCTGAAACCAGATGATATAGTAGCTTTGTATGAACAAAATTTTGGCCAAAGTTTTTCAATAAAAATAATCTTCCGCTCTCAAAACTTTTGATTTGGCATTTTATGTTCAGTTAAGACACACATGAGAAATTATGTTTTGGCTTTTATGAACCTCAAAATGAATGCAAAAGTGATTTTAGGAGGAAAAGATTCTTAGTTAAATATTTCACGTTAAATATCTTTGTTTCTACATAAAGCATTTTTGTGATTTCATTGTAAGCTTAAAAAACAAGCTTGAACATATTTACTTACTATGCACCACTTTTGAAAAAGTACTACATAAAAATTCTTCAATATTTTTCAAAAAAGCAGCAAGAACGGAGACGATATTGAAATATTACGTTTAAAAATGTGCTTAGATTATGTATTACACACTAAATTATGTGTATTTTATATTTAACATTTTTTTCCCTCATTCTCTTAAAAAAAAATCTTTGACAAATTGCCAAAAATTGACAGGTGGTTGGGTGTTTATTCCAGTAAGGTTTTTTTTTTCTGTCAGATGTTATTCTGTTTTAATCATCCAAACTTTAGATGCCATGTTCTTGTGATGAATAGCCATTCTTCCAGGGTTTTCTCCTGCATATGGTCTGAGATGCTAGGATAGAGGATAGACCCTCATTTGATATATTTGCTCTCATTTGTACACTGCTGTTCCAAAGTTTGGGATCAATAAGATATTTAATGTAATATCTTAATAATATTCTGAACTATTATTGTAATTTAAAATAATGTTTTTCTATTTTAATATACTATAAAATGTAATTTATTTCTGTGTTGCAAAGCTGAATTTTCTTCAGTCATTACTCCAGTCTTCAGTGTCACATGATCCTTCAGAAATCATTCTAATATGCTGATTTACTATCAATGTTGGAAACAGTTGTGCAGCTTAACATTTTTTTGAAACCTGTGAAACTTTTTTCAAAATTCTTTTATGAATAAAACACTGATAATATACACTACTATTCAAAAGTTTGGGGTCGGTAATTTTTTCTTTCTTTTTATGATAGAATTAATACTTTTATTCAGCAAGGATGTGTTAAATTGACAAAAAGTGATAGAAAAGCCTTGTATTGTTAGAAAAGGTATCTATTTATAATTATATGCTGTACTTAAACTTTTTATTTATTAAAGAATCCTGAAAAAAGTATCACAAAAATATTAAGTAGCACAGCTGTTTCCAACATTGATAATAAATCAGCATATTAGAATGACTTCTGAAGGATCATGTGACACTGAAGACTGAAGTAATGATGCTGAAAATTCAGCTTTGCATCACAGAAATAAATTATATTATAAATACAAAACTATATATTTTATAATATTACCGCTTTTTTCTGTATTTTTAATTAAATAAATGCAACCAAGAGATTCCTTTAAAAGACATTAAAAATCTTACAGATCCCAAACTTTTAAACAGGAGTGTACGTCTATTAGCGTCTGGCGTTTTCTTTTAAACTACATGCTCAAATTAAGCGCAACACTTAATATTGGATGGAAAATCCATTAAACAAAATGTCACTGTTTAGTAATTATGACTCTGGTAACTTTATTAGCCACCACTTCAAATACAATCAATCAATCAATCAATAGTTTTAAGTATTACTATTATATCCTTATACTATTTAACGTATTACCTGACTTGCTGAGGCCCTCATTGTAGTTCAGATTACTAAACTGCTGATCCATGACTGACAGCTAGCTTTAGGTGACCTGATGACATCATTAGGCCGCATCAGCTTCAAGAGGCCAAGGGGCAAGATCAGAGCCTTTGCTCTTTAAATAGCAAGTGTCCTACTAAAATGTTCCCTCTTCTGTGCATAAAAAACAAACCAGGTGACTTTAGTTTAGCAGAAGACATCCACAGACAAACAGATCTGCCTGAGATGCTGTTTTTATTAT
Organism: Labeo calbasu; assembly: GCA_019740295.1. Taxonomy (NCBI): domain Eukaryota; kingdom Metazoa; phylum Chordata; class Actinopteri; order Cypriniformes; family Cyprinidae; genus Labeo; species Labeo calbasu. Next base: position 16,392 of record JAHKKF010537456.1, read on the forward strand.
TATTATCAGCATTATTATTAAAAAATAATAATAATAAAAATTAAAAATAAATAAAAAAAAAAAAAAAAAAAAAACTCAGTCCCCCCCACCCCCCAAACTAATCAAAACTTTTCATGCTTTAAATACGCCTAAGACATTTCAGTCAGAACGCGCCCTGTATAGAATCACTGGTGGAGCTCCATGCTACACCTACCTGAAAACTTTCTTTGGAGGACCATCCTGGGCAGGCTTGTTATAAGGCACTATTCTGGGCTCAAAGTCCCCTTCGAGATTTCCGTTGTCAGCTGTGCCAGTTGATATCGAACTAGGTTTACGGGCCCCTTTCGAGCTCCCAGGCTGCCCTATGAGCATCTCGTCGGCGGCTCCCATCCAGTCAGAGTCGCAGGACTCATCCACCCAGGTGACGCTGAGGAGACTCAGAGTGAATCCCAGAGAGATGCCCACAATAATCGGCCCGGTCGGCCTGATGAGAGACACTAACATTGCAATTCTCATGCTTTCAGTCGGCGGCAGTAAACAGCAAACTGTCCGCTCCTCAGCACAATGAGGAGATGCTTTTAGCAGAACGAGGCGGAGGAATTGCGTCGCTCTCTCTCTTCACACCTATAAAGACAGACGTGACTGTCTGTCTGTGTTGCCTTCTGACGTGTCATCGCTCCGGACTCCGCCCTTTACTAACCAGACGTCAGTCAATGCAAATTCTAAGCGCTGATTCTTGCCATTCGACAGAGGCATGGATGGAGGAGGCGCCATCTGCGAGACCGCAACAAACCTATCATTAACTCCAGCTATAATTTAGGGGTAAAAGCGAATTTGGTCATTCGCCCTAGGATATTGCGAGGAAACCGCGTTTGACCTGGAAAGTCTATGATCTTTCTTTGTCTCACTAGAGGGCGACCATTCTGTTTGAGACCACGAATGCAATCCTACATGTGGACGCCTAAAGCAAGGGCACACACTCAAAAAAATAGTTGAGAAAACAAATTTGAAAATTAGGCTATTATTATGTAAAAAGGCCGATGTAAATAAAATCTTTTTTCAATCAAATGTAATTCGTTCCATGTCCAATTACTTACACTAACAGACTCTGTTTTATATTTTTACAACAACAGTGTAATCAATATTCTATTTATTAGCCACATATGAATCTAATTAAACCAAGTTTGTGTTTTTAAGAATTTTACATTTATTCCAAAATAATAACTCAAGGCAATATATATTTTATTTATAAACTTATTTCAGATATTCTTTTTAATAGTTAACTTTAATCTATCTTTAACTTTTTCAGATCATCAGTCATCAAAGCTAGGTAAATATTGGTCACAGACAGAGATTTACTTTAAATTTACCCAGAGGATTACATTCTAAAAACTCCCACAGATGTTTTTATGCTATTTTAAGTCTAACAAAGTGGTTATATCTGTGTCTGTTGTTCACTTTTTAAAAGGCTTCCCATTTATGCTATTGTTCATTCAGACTGCTTCGCCAACGCTGAATGCTCAGGAGCACAAGAAGTGGGATTTATCGCGTGAACCAATCACAGCTGATCATAACCAGTTATTTTAAATCATATGCGATGGAGGCACTGGCACCTCTCATGTGACTTTCCCGCATTAATTCTCAGTTACCCCCACCAAACCTACCGCACACTTTAGAGCAGGGGTGCCCTACCCTGTTCCTGGAGCTATACCTTCCTGCATAGTTTAGTTCCAACCCTGATCAAACACACCTGTCTGTAATTATCAAGTGCTCCTTCAGATCCTAATTAGCTGGTTCAGGTGTGTTCGATCAAGGCTGGAGCTGAACTCTGCAGGAAGGTAGATCTCCAGGACCAGGGTTGAGCACCCCTGCTTTAGGGGGTCTGTTAACTCAATGGGCTCAGGGGAGGCGAGAGAAACGCGGACTCGTGCTGTATATTTACCTGCTGGTGCTGTTTTTGGACAATGTTTCTTCAGAAAACGAGTGATTTATACATATTTTAAGTTTTTGTAATTGTCATTGTTTTATTTTTTTCTCATCAGATATTTAGAGGAGAAACTGCCTCCCTTGGCTCCTCAGAGGAAATGTTCATAACAGACAATGTGTGTGAATAGTCACTTCAAACAGTTCTTTGGCTTTTAAATGTTGGCTTATACACTTTGATTGATTGATTGACTGTGATCTTTGCGGACTAAAATGTTTTTGTTTAACATTTAGGTAAAAGTTTTCAGTAAATGCAACATATGAGATTTTGCTGATTCAGAAGATCCTGTTCTGCCATCTAACATGCATTAACTTGATCGTGTGAGTCATATTTTACCCAAGAAGTGAAATGTTTATTTTTCTGCCTTAAAATTGCTAAATAAATAAATAGCTAGCTAGCTTTTGGTCCCTATAACAGGAGCTATCAATCACATTATTTTCAAATACACAATCACTGTATGCTTTGCACGCACACCAACTTTTCCCATAAATCCACTATCCATGGGCAAATAACTATACTGTTCTCAGACTTCAAATGTGCATAAACATGGTGCAATATACAGAAAAACACAGCTCAGACCTTGCTTTCTCTTTCATTCTGTCCTCCCCTGGAGCATCACATCTGTTCCTTTCTACTGCATGCCTGCAGCTACAACTGAAGAACACAGTGGACCTCCCAGAGCTGTGCTGCCCTGTCTTTCTGTCCCACGGTTGTTACAGAGAAAACATTTTTCTCCTTGTATGTGGTTGTTAAAACACTAAATATTCTGATAGTGGGTTGGGTTTGTTACGGTTTTACTTTCTACAGATGAAGTGGAGCATGAAGTGTTCTCCCTAGGGTAGTCATTAGTTTGGGAGTATAATGGTTATTGTTTTTAAAGTGCCTTTCGTAGGAAACAACGTAACGCTTTTGGGAATATTATATATTTGATGTGATTGTGTGTATTTACCAGCTTTGTCAGTTTCAAAAGTGCCTTAAATTTACTAGTGTTAGGCTCTCAAAAACATGTTAGGCTGAAGCTAACTTCATCAGACAGTGTTAAAGAGGAACAAATACAACAGAACTATTCACTGAAGCTTACAGTGTTTTTATTCTTCCACTAGGTGGCAGTAATTCATTAAATTGAGTGCCCTCAAATAGCCCCACAACATTAAGAAATAGGATGTGCTGCTACATTGTTTTAAAGCATAATGTGAACACATACACATGCTGAGAGAAAAACTACAAATTATTTAGAACTTGCATTTCTTCATTTTCATTTTCCATATTATACAAGATCCAATGAAATACAAGATCTAGATTTCACTGTGAGGTGTAGCAAACCAGCTCAAAAAACTATACGACACCAAATATGCTTTATGAAACTGTTTTATTCGTTTTCCCCCAAATGCCCACTTGTTCATCCGAAGAAAGTACAATGAATAAAACCATAGGACTAGATTTGAAGGTCAAAGACCTTTCCGAGTGGATGGAGATGATTGTCCAGGCCCACAGTTGTGGTATTCACAGTAAGCCATCATAGTGTATGGGGCCCTGAGCCAGGCATTGTTCATTCACAGCTCACAGTTTTCATCTGAACACTGAGGCTGTTTACTGTCTCTGGGATAAACGCAAGGAATGTATGGCAGAGTTTACTAAATAATGTCACTATGCCACCACCTCCCTCGGAAAGCCCAGATCACATGATCGCAGAGGCTTCTGCCTCTTCAAGGCACCCAGTGTTATTTGCAGAACTCTGAAAAGCCATATTGATACAGAGCCTTTTATTATGGGTTTCCGTCCTTATACTTACCAAGAGCAAACTGTGTCCAATTATCTTTATATGTAGTACAGAAGATTATAGGCTATATTTATTTAATTGGAAGTAAAGTGACTTAGCATAAATGCGCATGAATATCATGAACAAGAAATGCATAAACAGGCCGCTGATACCTCACCTCTAGAATATTCTACTCATACAACTTTCACTGATAGTAAGTGCTATGTTCAAAATTAGGAAATAGATCATTGTAAACTTGTTTATGATATTACATACTTTTTAAAGAAACAGTTCACCTAAAAATTAAAAGTTGCTGAAAAATTGCTCACCCTCAGGACATCCCAGATGTAGACGAGTTTGTTTCTTCATTAAAAGTGATTTGGACAAATTCAGCGTTACATCACTTGCTCACCAATGGATCCTCTGCAGTGAATGGGTGCCGTCAGAATGAGAGTTCAAACAGCTGATAAAAACATCACAATCCACAAGCAATCCACACATCTCCAGTACATCATTTAACATCTCGTCAATCAAAAAGCTGCATGTTTGTAAGAAATTCATCAAAATTTTTAACTTGAAACCATTGCTTTTGGCCAAAATAAGAGTTTTATTCATAATATTGCTTTTTATATGTGATGTTTTTATCAGCTGTTTGAACCCTTATTTTGACGGCACCCATTCACTGCAGAGGATCCATTGCTGAACAAATGATGTAATGCAAAATTTTTCCAAATCTGTTCAGTTTTTTTTAATCTACATTTTGCATGACCTGAGAGTGAGTAAATTTGCAGAAAATGTTCATTTCTGGTTGAACTTTTACTATATTCAGATCAAATTCCCAGACATTTTTGCCACTAGGTCAGCATACAGCAAGTGTTTTGGAGAATGCATGCATGCACATTCAGTTTTAGTTTTTTTTTCCTTTCTGTGTTTTATGCTCTTTCATGCTCATTCAATTTAAAAATATTATATCAATATTCAATATTAAAATAAAATATAAATATACGTAGAAAGTTTAGAAATATCATGCAGTTCTATGAATTCATTTTTTAGTATAACTACTATGAATTTCTAAAATTAAGTGTCCCTTTCCATGTTGTGTGTCTGTGGTGTATCAAACTAAATGTCTGCCAACTGATTAATTCAAGTACTACAAGTACAAATAACAACGACGCTGTCATCTTGCAAAAAAAAGAAAGAAAGAAAGAGGCAGATGCAAGAAAAATATAAATGGCCATAAAAGGCTTCCCAATCCACCCCAAGACTGCCCTGAGAGAAAGATTAGAGCTCTTGTTTTATCAAAGTTTGATATTCTAAACAAGAAGATGATAAAGCAAAAGTCAATTTAAGTTTTTCTCTAGTCCTGAAATTTGATGGGAAGGTTTGGCATGGACATTTGAAATTCATTCTGTTTGGCTCGAAAATGCTCAAACAGACTAATTCTGGCTGATAACACAGGATACTGATATAGCTGTAGGGGCCAAGGAGGACTGCCAAGGTCAACACAGGCAGGAGAACACTTTATGAAAAACATATCAAAAACGACAGCTGGACATCATAACACTAATTTAAATTTAATGCCTGATGAAAACGAGAAATAAAACGAAAACAAAACGAGACGAGTTTTCTGGTTGACATAAATCCATGGGAATCATTTCTGTTTCCAAAACAAATAAGGGCTGTGCGGGTTTACATCAACTAAACGCGTGTTATGTAGGGTTTCTGCGCCGTTTGTTTACAAACTCCTGAACTTTTTGACTTGACAGGGATTTTTCTGACGCTACGTCAACAGAGGTGGAATGCGCGCGTGCCAATAGATGTTAATAAGATACGATAGGCTCGCTGTTCAGAAGTGAGTCGCAGGGGTTTTACTCAGTGAACGCTCTCGGAAACATGCTTATTTCATGCCAGTTGTTTGGTCTCACTAAAGAAATGGAATATTTTTTTGGATCGAGTTAAAAGAAGCAATGATTCCTTTGTCCTAGTGCCCGTACTTTTGTTGCGCATCTTCACGTACTTTTACTCAGCAGTGCTTTTGAATCTTATGCTGTTCTTGATTATTGCTGGATATGATGCCTATACAAAGATTCACCGGCAAAACGCGGGCACATCGGTGGTACAGTTTCAGGTAGATTTGACCCGTTTGTGGATGTAAATCCCTGGATGATGCTCTCAGTGCAAAAGAACGTCCTCTTGTTCCTTATAGCCCTCAATACGACCCTTACACCTCTGCAACGAAGGTAAGCGAATTTATTCCTGCCTGATAATGTTCTTTCTATTGAGCTGCACAAATAAGGTTCTCTGAAAAATAATGCAGCATCGCTGCTAAAACTGTTTTGAGTCAAAAAGATAAAGGTGGTTACACAAACAAACATAGGAATTCATTATTTTCCATTTAGGGTCTTTTTAAATAACATGAGGCAAGATTTGAAAAAAGCTGGTTTGTTCATGGCAAGTAACTTTAAGAGGGAGGGTCAAGTCTTCAAGGATGAAATAAGAGGGGAAGAAAGAAAAAGGAAAGAGTAAGAAATAGATAGATATGTGTTTGAGTGTGTCTTTGTGTAGAAATGTATTTACTTGTTTATACCTATTTCTTTTGCACCAGGGTGGATGGCAACCCTCTAGTAATGGATCCCAATAGTATCTGTCGTAGAACTAGAACGTTGGTAGGCAGACATGCCGACATGTGTCAGTCTCAGCCTGAGATCATTCAAGAAGTGGCAAAAGGTTCCCGGTTGGGCATGCGAGAATGCCAACATCAGTTCCACAACCGACGCTGGAACTGCACCAGCCAGAGCAGAAACCTGGCCAAGATCCTGCAACAAGGTGAGAAACAATACAAAAGCTCCTCATATTTATTTATACACTTTAAACTTTTGAATGAAGATGAAATGGATATAGCCTTCTTAACAATCAGAATAACAATAGCCATGTCAGCAAAACATCAGCTTCCTTTGGCCTTACTTTTTATCTGTCATCTGCATAATAGGAATTCCTATATTTTGTAATATCACTGTGAGTCATCGTTCGCTAGAATATCATTGCAAAATCTCCACTTAGTTGAAAATGCAGTTTAGACCAAAATACAGAAAATTTCCAAGTAGTCAGATCTGTGTTTATTTCCAGAAAGACACTGTTTTTGTTGTTGTAATTTCATACTTTTTGACATGTCAAATGTTTTTTTTTTGTGCAGATAACTTGCTGCTTAGTCAGCATTCTATATGGCATGTTTGTATATTTGAAAGGTATTCTGTTTTTTTTTTTTTTTTTTTTTTGGATTTTAATGTTGTATGAGTTACTTTGTCCTGTTTAGCACAAAATAAGATAGTATAGGGGGAAAATACTATGGAAGTCAATGGCTACCTTTAACTTGGTTACCAACATTCTTCAAAATATTTTCTTTTGTGTTTAATAGAAGAAAGAAAGTCATACAGGTTTGGAACAACTTATGGGTGAATAAATGATGACAGAATTTTAATAATAAAGGCTTTCATTAACACTATGTAGTGAGCTGTATGACCATTAGAGGGCATAACTGTACTATGTCAATTGTAAGAACAAGAAGTAGAGCTTGTGATTTTGTTAGTAGATTATACCTTGTAGTGTATGTGTGTGAGGCTGAGATGAGGCTTCTTGCCAATAAAAGACATTTCATTTGTTATGACTGCATTTTTTTAATCCAAACATGACATGTCAATTGCTAAAGTATGGCAGTTTATGTGTACATGTTAATATGATACCAAGAGTGAGTGTGTCTTGGAAGGATCCTTTACACTAAAGGGAAAAATGCTTTTTTGGCAGGTCTAGGTGTATTGAGGCAGGTCTAGACAACGGAGATGTGTGAGGAATGTGAATCTCCAAATGAGTTATTGTTAATGTGGCAATTCCTTAGATATTTAAGTGATCTTAGATGTGGGATGGGGTGTTGTCCTGAAACAAGAGTTTTGATAAAGATCCTAATCAAACACATACCATGAGATGATCCACATGACATAATGCACTTTTTCAGATGGTCATGAGACAAAATATAAGGTTTTGTATTTATACAAACTGTAGATTTTCCCTGTTGAGTTAAGGTTTTTGAACTGTTCTCTAGATATCCGGGAAACTGCATTTGTGTATGCTGTCACGGCTGCTGGGGTGCTGCATGCAGTGACACAAGCCTGCAGCCAGGGAGCGCTGCCACAATGCGGCTGTGTGACCCTTCAGAGTTCCTCTGAAACTTACCATGACTCCCCAGCAGAGCAGGTGCTCATCCAGGCTTCACTTGTCCAAGCTGGGCGCTGGGAATGGGGGGGCTGCGGTGATGATGTGGACTTTGGTTACGAGAAGTCTCGTCAGTTCATGGACATCAGGCAGCGAAAAGGCAAGAATGACATCAGGACCCTTATTGACCTGCACAACAACGAGGCAGGAAGATTGGTACGTTTATGTTTCTGGATTTGGCTTGGAACACAGAAGGATAGCATTATACATTGGGACATTATTCAAAAGAACTTAAAGGATAAGCTCACTTCCAGAATTAAAAATACTTGATAAGTATATCACCTCCATGTCATCCAAGATGTTCATGTCTTTCTTTCTTCAGTTGCAAAGAAATGTTTGTGGAAAACATTCCAGGATTTTTCTCCATATAGTGGACTTCAAATCAGCAGGTTGACAGTCCAAACTGACGTGTCAGTGACGTTTTAAAGAGATCTACACCATCCCAGTCAAAGAATAAGGGTCTTGTCTAGCGAAACGATTGGTCATTCACACATAACCTAATCACGTTGAAAAGGTCATGTGTGGTTAGTTCTTTGTCTGTGTACACTGGTTCATTTTCTCTTCAAAACTGTCCGACGTCATTGTCAAGCCTTGAAACTTCACTTTGAACCTTCAACATGGTTGCCAGGTTTTCACAACAACGAGTTCCGGGGGATAAAATACATTTTTTTTTTTTTTTCTGGTAAATTTGTATTTCAGGGGCTAAATATGACATTATTGGGGTTGCTTCAACTCACCGGCATCAAAAAAACCCGCAGCAACAACGTTAAAGTTGCCCAAACCCACGGAGTTGGCAAAACTGACCTTAAACCCGCTGGCCACCATTGAACTCCACTGTATGAAGGACAATCCGTAATGTTTTCCTCAAAAAACATAATTTCTTTTTGACTAAAGAAAGAAAGACATGAACATCTTAGATGACATGGGTTGAGTAAATTATCAGGACATTTTTGATTAGACCACCATAAAAAAGCACTTTAAAGGAGAAGTCCACTTCCAAACCAAAGATTCACATATAAGGTACTCACCCCCTTGCCATCCAAGATGTTCATGTCTTTCTTTCTTCAGTCGTAAAGAAATTGTATTTTTTGAGGAAAACATTTCAGCATTTTTCTCCATATAATGGACTGATATGGTGCCCCAATTTTGAACTTCCAAAATGCAGTTTAAATGCGGCTTGAAACAATCCCAAATGTGGTTATAAACGATCCCAGCCGAGGAAGAAGGGTCGGAAGCGATCGGTTATTTCATTTAAAAAATACAATTTATACATATTTTTATTATACGCTCATCTTGTTTTACTCTGCCTGAACTGTTTTGTTCCGGTTCATGACAGTTAGGGTATGTCGAACAATTCCCATCTCAACTTCGAAATTGTCCTATATCGCTGTTTTACCCTTTTTTGTTAAGGGTGTTTGATCTTCTTTGCATGTTCACTTTGCAAAGACTGTGTCAGTACTTCTGGAGCGATGTAGGATGATTTTGAAATGATTTTTGAAGTTGAGGGAGAAGATACGATTGAAGTTTTTCAACATACCCTAACTGTCTTGAGGCAGAATACAGGGAGAGCAAGGCAAGACGAGCGTTTGAGATTAAAAAGTATGTAAATTGTATTTTTTGAATGAAAATAACCGATCGTTACACTAGATAAGACCCTTCTTTCTCAGCTGGGATCGTTTACAATCGCATTTGGGACCATTCGAAGCCACATTTAAACTGCATTTTGGAAGTTCAAAATCGAGGCACCATATCAGTCCATTATATGGAGAAAACATGCTGAAATGTTTTCCTCAAAAAACACAATTTTTTACAAGTGAAGAAAGAAAGACATGAATATCTTGAATGACAAGTGGGTGAGTACATTATATGTGTAAATCTTTGTTTTGAAAGTGGACTTCTCCTTTAAATAAATGACATGTTGAAATGTTGTTTCATTCTTTTCAGTGTGTAATTATTTTTTTTTAGGTAAATTGAGCTAAACAATGAAAATTGCCTTTTGTAGAGCTGCTTTACAGCTTAAATTTGCTCTTAATTTAACAAACTAGATGAATTGCAGGACATCGTCTCTTTTCTCACTTCTCTCTCTTGTTTTATGTGCATACAGGCCATACGGATACAAATGCGGACAGAGTGTAAATGTCATGGCCTTTCTGGTTCCTGCACTCTTCGCAGCTGCTGGAGGAAGATGCCTCTCTTCCGTCAGGTTGGTGACTACCTCATGCAGAGCTTCCATAGGGCCGTCCGCGTGATGGGTGGGAATGATGGTAAATCGCTAGTCCCCATCGATCCGGATACCCCTCCCCTGGATGCTAATGTCCTCATCTATTCAGCTGAGTCACCTGACTTCTGTCAGGCCAATCAAAGGACAGGTACAGAAGGCACACAGGGTCGTGTGTGTAACATCACAGAGACAGGGCCAGGAGGCTGTGACAGCCTGTGCTGCGGCAAAGGTTTTGCAGACCACACACTGGAATATGAGGAAAACTGTCAGTGTCAGTTTCACTGGTGCTGTGAGGTTCAGTGCCAGACATGTTCTGTGAAAAAGGACGTCAGCCTTTGCCTGTGAAGTCCACTCAAGAAGATAAAAAACAGAACTGCATCTGTAGTAGATGTGTTTGAGCTGGAAGGGCACGTTTGCTTGTTGTTGTTTTTGCTAGGAGTGTCCTCTATGCAGAATTAAGCAGTGAAAACAGGTGCTTACCATCTTATCGCTCTCATGAATTTTTTGATGGTCCACAAGACTGAGCGGTATCTGTAAGTCAGGTGGGAGCAGTGTTGCCAGGTTTTGCAAGAGAAATAAGCAACGTGGACTGAACAAAAACAAATACAAAATAAGTGACCTGGCACTCATTCAAAATATCAGTTTCAACCACTAACAATACGCAACTGTATTCTGGAAATAATCCCCCAACCCCCAAATAATACAACCTTCATGAAAAGCCATGCCCAGTTGGCAAGTTGATTATAATAAGTAGACTTGGCAACATTGGGTGGGAGTCTGGGGTTTTATGGCTGCTTTCAAAAATAAACATTCGTCTTACTGCCACCTACTGGTCTTTTATTAAGAGAAATTAGCGTGTTGAGAAAATAAATTTTCTCTGATTTTTTCAGAACACTAAAAATCTGGAAATAGAGCAATGAGCTTGAGAAATTTTATATAAAAACATACTCTAACATAGTTTCAGACCAGATCAAAGCCTTTGGCTTATGGCCATTTACGTGGTATCTGAAAATCATCCACTGTCAGTACTGTCCAAGGTGCTGAAATCCTGACTGACAGTTGCCTTGCAAACCGGAATATGTAGTCAGAACCTCACTGATTAGAACATTTGTTGGTCTAATTCTAAATCATTTGTCCATTATGTACCTACACATGTTTTTTATTAAATTTAGAGATTTGGTACAAATAGTATGATATACACTGGAAAATAATGGTAACCGAAAAATATGGCTCATATGGCAACATCTATTATCTTTTATTTTACTTAATTTGGTGAATAAACCTAAAAATATTAACATATACCAACAAAACTAAATTTACATGTAGGATCAAGTAGAAATAAATGAATATTTTGACATAGAGTAATATACATTTTTCCTTCTTTTTTAAAATTTGAATATTTTAAGCTCTAAAATGTTTCTACAAACTCACATAGAATAGATTGCTTGCATTTTTCAGTTTACATGTATGAAAATAAAACATGCAATATGTTTTATTAGAGTAAAAAGAGGAGATCTTGTAAARCAATAGGCGAACATGTCTTAATTTTATTGACAACCAGGTATGTATATCAAACTAAAATTTAAGTAACATCACTGTAAAAAAAAAAAAAAAAAAAAAAAAGTGATCAAGAGTTTCAGGAAAAGAAAGAAATATCACTTTAAGGTAAAAATTTCAGGTTTGCCACTTTTTACAGTGTAACAACAACTCCAAAGAATAGTGGAGCTTTTTCCACAATGCTGATGTTGTAGGAATTTTTGTTTTATTTTATGTTTGTCTGCAAATGAATGTCCACAAGGTGGAGCATACACATAGCCCTTCAATGCTACAAAAGCCTATAGGCTACTGTAAGCAATGCATCTGTAGTGCATCCACTAGGATTAAAAAAAAAACATATATTTGTTATAAAAAAAAAGTATTTAAAAAGTATGAATGATCCAAGTCATTGTTTTTTTGTTTTTTTGTTTTTTTTTTCGAAGTGACTGTGAAATATAAGTACAAATACACAATTACGAAAAATTGTTTGTTATTTGTATTGTATACTTATTTCCCTTTACTTAACTATTTTACACTAAAACATCTGGTGTTTTCACTCAGAAGTTGCTAGTATTTTTTATGGCAAGTAACATGACATTTTGAAGTAGAAAGACTGAAATAGTATTTTCTTGTAAAAAAATAAAATACTTCAATAATCGTCAATAATGAAATAATTTCATAGCAGCTGTGAGACATTTGGGGAATTTATTGTATGTCTGTGTTTGTCAGAGAGATCTAGTCAGCTACCTCGCTAGCTGACATGTTGAACAGCTGTAATTATGAGATACACTGTTTTCTATTGTTGGGAAAAATCCATAAATACTCTCTGAGCCCCTTGTATAAAAATAGACATCTGAAAGAGACTGTCTAACCCATATACAGACTCATTTAAGAGATGTGGGCAAATGTGTTTCAAGCTTCTCTGGTTGGTGAACGCAGACATCAGTCCTTTCACTCGCGTCAGGATTGGCAGACGGAGGAGGCTTATCCCGGTTTACAGGTCTGTACCTTTAGTTTTTTTGCCCGGCTACACATTACAAGTCCTGCCCATTGCTCCCGCTGTCTGAGGCTGCGCGCGCAGTGGGATGCAGAAGGAGTGGCGGAGCGCGCGCGTGTGTGACTGAGGCGAGCATCGATTATCACATAGGTACGGTAACCTAATCAGCTCAACAGCTGTTTTCCCCACTGTGTAACCCAGTGGTCACGCGAAATATAAATGGACGTGAACCTGTGACTCTGAAGTCGCACCTCCCCGAGGCACTGAACGGGACGAAAGGCGAGACAGCGCATTCCGAAGGGCCGGTGGGTGTTGGTCGCCAGTGGAAAAGATGGGCACGGTGCTGTCGATTTCCCCCACGTCCAGAAAAGGAGGGATTCTGGATGAGAAGACGGACGGAGCGAGCGGCAAGACGGAGAAGAGTCTCAAGCGCCATTCGGTGCTAATATCGGCTCTGACGTGGAAGCGGTTAGTGGCTGCCTCGGCCAAGAAGAAGAGTGCCAAGAAAGTGAACCCGAACCCACCCGTTTCTCAGATCACTAACCCAGTTGACCAGCTGAACACCGAAAATCTTAAAAAGTCTCAGTCAGGCTCCGAGCGCAAGACGAAGCCTGGGCCACTTGCAGTGCCAGTCCCCACAGTACCGGATAAAAGCCTTCGATCCAGTCAAACCCAGAATGCGTCCCAGAACGGAAAGCAGCTCCTGTCGGTCCAGCGGCAACCGAGCAGCCGCTCCATCATCTCGCCTAGACGAGTCATCGTGCAAGCCTCCACAGGAGAGCTCCTTCGCTGCCTGAGCGAGTTCATGTGCAGGAGGTGTTACAAACTCAAAGAGCTGAGCCCCAACGAGATCATCCTGTGGTTCCGAAACGTCGACCGATCGCTGCTCATCCAAGGCTGGCAAGACCAGGGTTTCATCACTCCTGCCAACTTGGTGTTCGTCTACCTGCTCTGCCGGGAGGCGGTGACCGAGGATATTTCCAGCGAGTACGAGCTGCAGGCCACCTTTCTCACCTGCCTGTACCTGGCTTACTCTTACATGGGCAACGAGATCTCGTACCCTCTCAAGCCCTTCCTGGTGGAGACCAACAAGGAGGTGTTCTGGGAGCGCTCCCTGCGGATCATTGACAAAATGAGTGCCAAAATGCTGCAGATCAACTCCGACCCGCATTTCTTCACCGAGGTCTTCCAAGACCTCAAGAACGAGGGTGGCTCGAGCGATACGAACGGAAGGTGGAATAATAACCTGGACCGCTAAGTTTGGCTCGTGTCAAAGGGAGAGAGAAGCTCTCTGATACCTCTCCACACCCTTCCTATAAGGGTGAAATGAATGTAAGGCCCGACTGCTGAAGGTGTGAAGAGTGTTTCACTCTATCGCTGGTTTATGGAAACGGACAGGGGGATTTCGCCTCACCTCCATGAGAGGGGGTTTACGTTAATACATGTGTAAAATACAACCTTCATGACCCAGTGAATGTCAAGAGCGCGATCTGGGGTTTCTTCATAGTTTACTTAATGCATGCTTAAAGTATTCTACTCGTATCATCATTGTGGTTTTTGAAGAAGAAGATGAAGAAAAAAACAACGCTATCTGGTGCCGAGCTAAAGTGAGAGATGTAAATTACTAGCTTGTGCGTCAGTGTTGGGGTCTTATTTTTCTATTAGTTTCAGAAACGATGTTGTCACCGACGCTGAGCTGTCCGGGGTGCTGGCCTGCAACAGACACTCTCCTCTTGTCTCCTGTGGCGCCTGATGCTATCTATCTGAACGTTGAATGTACTGTTTTACAACAAAACGATTCTCTACAGTCATATGTGCCAATTGTCATAGTATAAAACGTAATGTTTTATATTGTATATTTGAAAATATATGAATACAAATACCCCCAGACTCTCTGCCGCTTCTTTATTGTTTTGGTGATGATGAAAAGGGGACAGTGGATCATCGGTTCGCGATTGAAGTGTCCTTTCTGCTGCGTTTTTCATCTAAGCATAAATGATCAAGGTTTTGCTGACATTGCCTGGCGCCGGTGCATGCAGATAGAAATCTGGCTGCAGTTGCTTTTAAATATTTTTAACAAACTCAACCACTGATAAAATTTGAATTCACACCATGCACAAGAACAAGCAACAGTGTAAGGAAAGTGTCTACGTCATTCCTGTGCAATGGCCGCATAATCAGTCGGATAAGCAGCGCAGTAACAACATAAATCCAGTGCCTGGACTCACCGGAGGCTTTTCCGTTCATGTATAGCTGTGCAAAATCGTTTTATGTTAATTCCGGACAAAAGACACCTACATTTAGGATAGTCAATCGTTTGTGACTAAATATTGTATATATGTATCGGGTCCTTTTTTTATTCATAGCTGGTTGCTAGCCGTGGTGCTGAAACGCGCCTTTCAGTTCCTGCGTTGGTTTCATTAACAGGCCCACATAGATATGGGTTATGTATCTATGGAAACTAAGTCCATGACTAAATATGGGGGGACCTTGAACTTGGTCGATTATCTTACAAACCTGGACACGACTCTAACATATCACGTTTCAGAGTTTACAGTAAATTAAAAATCAATGTCCTACTTGGTCTTTCAGTTCTAACAATTGGCTGTCACATAACGAAAACATCAGACTTCTAGACGTCGTATGATTTGATTATCTATGTAATTAAATCATCAGTTTTGTAAGAGAATCAGATAAAAGATATATATATATATATATATATATATATATATATTATATAAGTATTAATATTCAATTAATTTTTTAATAATATTTAAGTGCTATTCTAATAGGGCTTATATGGAATGTTAGCTTATGTATAAAAAAATGCTGACACCGCTGGACACAGGGCACTGACATAGGCTGCTGTTCACTTTCTCCTATCGGTACAGGTAGTCCTCAGGAGAAACGTCTTGAGTGTGAAAATGGCCTCGGGGGTGCATGAGTCATTGAGCGAGTAAGAAGCAGCTGGTTTGAAACGAGAGAACCCCCAGAATTTGTGAATAAAACACGTGGTTCGGGAGTTCGAACATTTGATTGGCTGGATTTTGGTGCAGTCTGATAGAAGTGTCATTGTGACGGAAGGCTGCAGAACCGGCCGCGTGCATGTCGGGCCATAGGAATTCTGCGGGCGCATTCCGCTCCGTCTCTATGACAACGGCTATATTAGTAAAAGGGTCTGATCCAGATCGAGCGTGGGTTGAGAAACGCGAATATAGGTATCTCGTAAAACAGCTGTCTCTAAATACGAAACCGGACGCCCCAGAGTTAAATTATTACCTGCAATATATCGCCTGTAAACGTAACACCTCACCTATTATTATTTCTGTGCATAAATGCCCTTCCTATTCAATCGATGTTCTTGACAGTGAAGCAGGAGGGGCTGCAGACATGAATGTTAATGGCTTATAAGAGCTGTATAGCCCTTAAAGCGATGCGCAATGAAGAAATGCACCAGCAAGCATGAATTAGGCAGCATTATTCCTGAATGAACCTTCAGTGAGAAGATCATTCTTGTTAAGTAAGCCGTTTATGTAAGCGTATACTGTTGTCTGCCGGAGCCGTAGCAACCACGGACGGATGCAGCCGTAGGAATGCGGTTGCCGTGGAAACGCCAGCAGCGGGAAGCGAGATCCAGGGACCACAGAAAGGACGAAGCCGACAATTAATAATTTACACTGTTTCTTTCGGCTTTTCTATTTTTGTCAGAGATGACTGTCAAACCTTTGGTGGGAATGTGGGTTTAGTCCCCAGAGAATCTTATAGGCAACATGTAAAGAATCCTGATTAATAGCCTATTGAATTTAAAAGGTAGGCAAGGACGACAACAAGAGAGGGAGGGAGATTAACTGGACAGATTCTTTCAACCATTCATGTTTCTACTGAAATACACATAAACTGATGCAGTCGAAATTCTGTACCTGTAAAGTAGATTATGCTACAGTTTTTGTCAGAGAAAGAGAGAGAGAAATGAAAAATGTAACAAAAAAATTAATTTGGTCACACTTCAGTTCCGGGACAAATTCTTACTATAGATTGTTTTCACGACGCCTCATCAAGCTGCCGTAATTGGCGGCACTGAAGGTAAACAATCCCGCTGAACCGAATGGAACAAACTTAGCTAATTGTTGCTGAAAATAATCTTTCGGTTCGGGAAAAACATTTTAAGTAACTTACTATAGACTGTCAAAAGTTATAACAAATAAAGGAGAAGAGTGCAAAAAAACTGTCTGAGGAACAAAAGGCGTTTGTGGTTGGCCAGGCTGAACCAGGATTTCCAGGGTAAGTATCAAACAACAGTTCTTATCATTTCCAGTCAGGTAGATGAAATATTAGGCTAATATCTTAATTAACACTGCTCCTACTTATCTTTACCACCTATTAACTTTGTCAAAATATTGCGCCCTTTCCTGCTTACTAAGTCCTTCTCTATATGATTTAGAAGCTACCACACATTTTTTTCCCCATGGTTTAGACAGCATAAATTAGCAGAACAATGTATTCAGTAGTACCTTAACAGCGCGAGTTTCTTACGCCCCATGAGGCCTTGCGTCAAAAGTGGGAGCGTCTTCCGGTTCAAAGTAAACAAGCGGGACCTGACACTCATTCATTCAACAGTTGACAGGAGTGACGGGCAAATGAAACCTCCTGAAGCGCCCACACTTTCCTCTGACTGTTTCGGGAAAAGATTTAAAGCTTCGAGAGTTTCGAAAACAGCGCGATCTGGTGGTTAGTAAAAAAAATAAAGCAGCCAAAAGCCTGTGAAGCTCCGTCAGAAGAAGCATTCACCACAATTTCCATAGATCGACTGGTTATATGCACAAATGAAAGCCTAACCGTGAGTGTGTTTCTTTATTGAATTTCTGACTGATAAATTAATTTACCCATTGAACAGTGCCATTAAGTGGCAGTATGAATATCAATATGATGTAATAGAAGAATAGTGTACACATATATTCATTGTGTATGGCAAATATTTAAATTTCCCAAAATAATTTGTATTCTTCATATTACTTGTATGACTGGGTATTTAAAAATGTAATTATTAAATAAGTCCCAATGAAATGTACTGGCAAAGTAAGATCTGGGGGTCGAACATTACGACAAGCAAAGTGAATCACGCACATGACTGGACAGAAAGTGAGGTTACTACAAAAGGGATTTCTACGTTAACAAGCCTCGAATCGAGGCTTCATCTGGCATGCCCTTTAACACAAGCTCTGATGTCTCGGTTCGAATGTCATTTCACTAGTTGACAGTCATTCAAGATTTAGCGATCCAAACTTGTTAACGATGTGGGAACACAAATTCGAACAGCATATGTTGTCCCTAAGAACCGTAGTGACATTAAGGCTTGCAACTTTACAAAGTAAACAGTGTTCCAAAAACACTTAGCCTCTTCGCTAGTTAGCCCACAAAAACCGGAAGTTGTACCCACGTTTTTTTTTTTTTTTTTTTGAAAATTGTCAATTATTGTCATGTTTTGGGCTGTACTAATCCTTCGGACAGGGAAAAACATTCGAAGTAACTTAATATAGACTGTCAAAAGTTATTACAAATGAAGGAGAAAAGTGCAAAAAACTGTTTGAGGAACAAAAGGCGTTTGTGGTTGGCCAAACAAGGGCAAGTATCAAACAACAGTTTGATCTTATCATTTCCGGTCAGGTAGGTGGAATATTAGGCTAATATCTTAGTTAATACTCCTCCTACTTATCTTTACCACCTATTAACTTTGTCAAAATATTGCGCCCTTTCCTGCTTACTAAGTCCTTCTCTATATGATAGAAGCTACCACACATTTTTTTTCACATGGTTTAGACAGCATAAATTAGCAGAACAACATATTCAGCAGTACATTAACAGTGCAATCAATGCAGTTGTTTACATGTGAGTATCACCAATATGGCCAATATGACTATTTTCGAAACTCGCCTATTTTGCTGATTATTGCTGCTGAAAATGGTTAATTATTGTCATGTTTTGAGCTGTACTAATTGGTCAGACTGGGAAAAACAGAAGTTAAAACAAATCAAGGAGAAGAGTGCAAAAAACTGAGGAACAAACAACATTTGTGGTTGGCCAAACTGGTTTTTCAGGGCAAGAATCTTGACAACATTCATGTCTGTTCTTATCATTTCCAGTGAGGTAGGTGAAATATTAGGCTAATATCTTAATTAATACTGCTTGTACGTATCTTTACCACCTATTAACATTAGTTTGTCAAAACATTACCTGCTTACTAAGTACTTCTCTTTATGATTTTGCAGCCTCCACAATTTTTTTTTCCGTGGTTTAGACACCATAAATGAACAGAACAACATATTCAATAGTGTATTAACCATGCAATCAGTGCTGTTTACATCTGAGTATCGCCAGTATGGCCACGCATACTGGTAACTGACCAAACCCAATGATAACTTTAGCCTCAATAAACTAATTTACTGTTTATTAATCGTCAGCAAGGTAGCTGTCAAGTTTAGATATGGGATAGGATTAAGCAATCTAAAATATGGTCATATCTACATTATTCTTTAAAGCAAAAGTAAGCCTGTGGGTGAGACTTCCAGTTCATTAGTCGCTAAAGGGAATAAGAAGAGTAACAACTTGTGATAAAACTGTTTGCACTACAAACCAATGTGCTCATAATTAAGAAAATATATAAAAACAATATATGACGCCAATTTGCAATATCAAGCAGCAAAACGAGCTGTTTTGTACAGCTAATAGCTGGACACAAATGAGACGGGAAGCCAGACCCATCAAATTTACAAATGCAAAAACTCTTTCGAGAAGAAAAAAGTGGATATAATAAGGCATTAATATGTGTTTTATGTACTAATAAACTAAAGTGTTACCTTTAATTTTTAATTAAATATTTACTAAAACTAAATTGTACAGTAAGTTATTACTTATGCTACAGTTTTTGACAGAGAATTGCTGAACATTTTATTAAGCTAAAAGTAAAAAAAAGTATTCAAACTAAAAAAAACATTATGTAGTACAATGATACTCAGCAAATTGCTGTTCAGCCTTTGTCCAACAGCAGGCAGGTTACAGGGCTCATGTCCTAATCAAAGCATATCAGCTGAAGCATATCAAATAATTAACATAGTATAAAAGCAACTGCAAGCAAAATGTCCTTGTTCCTATTCTATTTTCACTTTGTAAAGAGGTCAGGATTATTTTTACAGTCTCTCTCTTTTTCTTTCTAACAAATATAGGCAAAGATGAATTCTGAAAAATTCTGATTCTCATCCTAATAAATCCACATAGCACATTTGATCTATAAGTTGCCCTCCCGCAGCTGACATATCATGTATCATCCCAGTTAACCATCAGTTAATATCAGTTTCTAGGTCATCAGCACAGTATTAGCAATAGTTTGTTTGTCACACCTTATTCAGGAGGGGGCTTATGTCTTTCTGTACTGCAGGCTATATTGGTATGGGCTAATCTTGGCTATGAGATTACTTTATTCTCCCTGTGCATGCAGTTAGACCCTCTGAGACACTCAGATAAAAGTGGAAGACATAATCTACATTTAGTATGAAAATAACATGTGGGCCAAGACATAAACAGTTTTAAAAATGAACAGTAGCTAAAAAATTCTAAACCATTATAGATGTCCATTATGTGAAATAACAAAATCTATTCAAACTATTCAGATAATCCATTATTCTTGCTATATATATGAAGATGAATTAATCTGAGCTGAGACCTATTGCTGTCTTCCTCATTTTGACAGAGGTATATTTAAGCTTCTATTAACAAGTTATTATGACACAAGCGTTCATGCAAAATAAACATTGAGGCAACGTTATTTATATTATTCAAACGGTTTTTCACAGTAATTTTTGTCCCCTGACACAACATTCGTGAAACTTTGCCAAGGACTTCCAACAAAAACAACTCGCCCACACAACGGTTAGATAATGTGAAAGAGGGGGAGTCATCAATGCAGCTTTGATGATTTCATACAAGCATAATGAGGATAAAAAACGGATCAGAAGACTGACTTGAAACAAGAGTTCTTTTTAAAGATCAGTTACTTTAGTACATGTAGTGACATTGATGATATCACTGATACCGAAAGACCCATCCTGCATCAGGTCTGATCCAACATTACACATTTTTTACATTAAAAAGACCTCTGCACCAGTTGAACCCCAATGTGTCTCCTTCCCTTCATGGCAAGTGACAATATCCATGTGTTTTGCTCTTCCTCGTGGCCTCAGAACCCCACAGAACATTCCCGATGCTCTCACAGTTAGACTCAGTGGGGATTAGGCTTCTTCCACCCACCTGGCGCAATTATGAATAAAGTCTCAGAGCTGAGAGATATGATTATATAAGCCCTGAACATAAGCTCACTCAGCATCTTCAGGATTCAGCTTGTATGTACAGGACAAGTCAGGGCAGAATAGAGCAGCATGTTACGTGTGTATGTTTTCACTGGAGTTGAGCTTATCAGAAGGTTTTGTAAGGTCTTTAACCCTCTAAAGCCTATTGTATCATATTTTATACGCACATTTCACTAAATTATCAACATGATTAAAACTTGTCATGTCTGACTGATCATTTTAGAAAGTAAAAGGCCTTTTAGTATAATTCTAAAAATGTCATTCTTCAGGTTGTCGTACACAATTTATTTATTATTTATTTATTTGCATTATTTTTATTTTTTTAACAAATAAATAATAAAAAAATAAAATTATGAACTAAGGTTTTCTTGATTATCCACATATAATAAAATAAGTAAATAAATAAATAAATATTAATAATTAAATAAAATAAAAAAAAAATATTAATGTTGACTTTAGGTTAGGTTAGGTTTTCTTGATTATCTACATATCAGCTTATATTAAAGATTTTTTATCATTATAATTGTCATTGTTCAGGTTGTGGTACACAACTTTTTTTTTTTAACAAATAAATAATAATAAAACAAATAAATAATAATAATAAAAAATTAAATGATGAACTTAAATGATGGTTTTCTTGATTATCCACATATCCTCGTCTAATTAAAAAACAAAATAAATAAATAAATAAGTTAATTAATTAATTAATTAAATATTAATAATAAAATAAAATAAAAATTCAATGATGACTTTAGGTTAGGTTAGGTTTTCTTGATTATCCACATATCATCCTTCATTAAAGTTTTTTTATTATTATAATTCTAAAAATGTCCTCCTTCAGGTTGTGGCACACAGCTTTTTTTTTTAAATAATAAAACAAATAAATAAATAAATAATAAAATAAAATAAATAAAATAAAATAAAATAAAATAAAATAAATGATAAACTCAGGTTTTCTTGATTATTATGAGTATTATGTTAAAATGTGAGTATCAAATATGATACATCAGGCTGTTGACATACATTTATCCGCACCTCTCTCAGTTATCACTGTACTGCATAAAATATGTTTTGACCAAAAAAAAAAAAAAAACACTACAAACTACAAAGCTTCATTAAAAAAACAACATAGTTATATATTTTCTTTATCTTACTAAGACATATTATTTGAAAATATTATGCATTTTATGTAAGTAGTCTGCTATAAATGTTATGAAGAGCTTATTGATTATATATATAAGCTATTAGACTTTCAATTAGACAGTGTAGCTGTACCAAGATGCTTATAATATGAAATAAGGAGGAAAAACAGGTTTTTCATGCATTCATATCTATTTTGGACCATATTTTTGGGGGATATGTAAAAAGATACACTTATCTATATTGCTAAATTTAAGTTTTAAATAAAAATATCAGTAAAAGTACATGGAGTAAGCTCCATTGTTTACTGTTAATTGGTATTTGACAGAAAAGTGAATGGCAGTCTGACACAATCATAACAAGGAATGAATCATGTGGGGTCATCACTGCCTCTACCTTCTAGAACACCACTGCTGAAGTGTTGCCATGGTAGCCAGCAGTGGCAGTAACAGCAGAGTGAGAAAAAAAAGAAAAGAGTGAAAGATACTGGCAGCTGGGAAGGAGCGGGAAGAAGGGGGGAACGTCTGGTACTGTTCAGAACACAGAATAGAACAGGTCGGAACATAAGAACATGAATGAGGACAATATAATGATGGATGTACAGCAGAGAGAAAAATAGGCTCAGGAGTATGTTTTTAGGGGTGGTGGGCGGTAGGCATGATAGGTTGGTGGTAAGAGGGTGATTCGAGTAGTTTACGGCTGATTAAACTCTCCTGATGAAGAGACTTGTGTAATGGCTGGTATAATTAGCGTAGCAACAGGTGCAGTGTTAGTTCTTTAAAGTGCAAAGGCCTCATTTTGTCTTAACCAGGTCGATGAGTTTGCATCAGCATCCTTGTAAGCTTTTCACCCGTTTAGGTGACTATACAGAATGTATAGTAACATTTATTAACTTATTTTCTATAGTAAGTTTAAAGGAATAGTTTAAATTAAATTAAATTAAATTAAAGATGAGGTTGTTTTTTGTCCGGACAAATTTGGAGAAATTTAGCATTACAGCATTATAGCATTTGCTGACCATAGATCTTCTGCAGTGAATGGGTGCCATCAGAATGAGAGTTCAAACAACTAATAAAAACATCACAATAATCCACAGGTAATCCACACAATGGCAGTTCATCAGTTAATGTCTTGTAAAGTAAAAACCTGCATAAAAAAAAAAAAACTGAGCCATTTTAACTTTAAACCATAGCTTCAAAACACTTCCTCCAGTGAAAAAGACATCAAACTCCATCAAAATGTTTGTTTAAGACTGTGTTTGGTCTACTTTCACTCATTAATGGTGCTTGATCTCTGCAGATTTCTCTCCTGGTTCAGACAAAATTTTTCATTTTACTTTTTCACTGGTGAAAGCACTTTTATGAATAGAGGACTTATATTTGAACAGTTTTAAGTTAAAACATCATAATGGATTTGTTTATTACAACTTTTTATTTTAGATTAAGATGTCGTTGATGGACTGTTGTGTGGTTTACTTGTGGATTATTGTGATGTTTTTATCAGTTGTTTGGACTCTCATTTTGACGGCACCCGTTTACTTTGCTGGCCAAGTGATGTAACGCTAAATTTCTCCAAATCTGTTCCGATAAAGAAACTCATCTACTTCTTGGGTGACCTGAGGGTGAGTAAATTATTAGCAAATTTTTGCTTTGGGGTTAACTATTCATTTAACTGCACTGAGACTGTTGGATGAGAACAAAATTGGAACTAAATTGAGTTGGATAATGACAATAACTTTGCAACATTAACACTGTTAATGAACTGAACTAAATCAATATTGAATTAATCTAAAAGAAAAAAGCTATTGTCTTCTCTAGAGCTGCATAATTTTAATGACTGTTAAGCTATGCAACATCGACACAGTTATTGAATTAAATTAAAATAAAATTATACTAAATTGAGCTTAATAGTTAAACTATTACCTTCTGCGGAGTATTTTTATAGGTGAAACTAAACTGAATTGACTCATTTTTTAAAATGAATGCTTTAGTTTTTGCTTATCTGTTTTGAAGCTGCTTTGAAACGATCTATATTGTTGAAAGCTCTATATAAATACATGTGATTTGATTTAAATGTTTAGCGTCACATCCCTAGAAACTCCGGTGTACAGCACAGATCATTTGTTTCTCCATGACATTTTGCCATCACAAATAAATGCATTTACAGTAGATTTTTATGTTACCACACTTTTTTTTTTTCAGAATATGTCATTTTAATGTCTGTAGAGATTGCTGGGCAAATGATGAATTCAATTTGCAATGATAAAGAAAACGTATTTTCACCTTTTTAACAACCTAAAATGTGTGACAACAGCATAACGTTTCAATGCAAAGAGCCAGGGCGCCATCAAGTGGCAACATGGGAGATTTGCGTATTAATTTAATAAAATCAAATTTACAAATTCACATAATATATAATAATTTTATGTGCATATATTTTAAATGTTAAGATTTGCAAAATTAAACAGAAATGCAAAAGCCTTTAAGTTATTAAGTCATAATCATATATGACTTTTTTATGTTGGCAATACTGTTCACGTGGCCTAATTATATATTCCTTTGTGTCCCAATAGATACTGTATATTTTGTGTACATTTTTGTATCTTGCATCTGTACCAGTTTTTAAGTAATTTCAAACAAAATGCAAAATGTTAAACTAATAAAAAAAATTAGAAACGTTTTTAAATTATTGCTAAACTATAGTCTGCTCTTATTGTATATATGAAAATCAACCAGCAGAGGGCGCTTAATGATCATCTCGTGCGCTGCCAGCCTACTATCTCATAACATTTGAATGCGCCTTACTAATCAAAATACTACATTTGCTAGACCTTTGTAACCAATTGCGTTGTGTTGTGCTGTTCTAAAGCCGCTGTAGCTGTGCTTCAGTCATGCGTGTTCACTACATTTTCATATTCTCCCTAATTCTTCTTAATTTTCTTATTTAACGCAGTTCGATGAATATCGAACGGAAACTTCGGTGAAGTTTAGAAATGAACGAAAAAATACCTTTCCGGTACATAGATCCCAAATATTAATAATGCTTTGTTTGTCTTGCGAAGCTAGAAGCGGTCAGCACCGCGGACAGCTCTCGATTATTTACCTATATGTAAAATATCTGATCAAATCGGATCAAATAAAGAGATTTAAACAAACTTTTATGTAGTATTCAAATAGCCAATACTGAATCATCATAATAACGTTTTGAACAGCAAAACAAAATCTAGTAACAGAGTAGAAACACTAACAACCATCATCTCGTGCTTTTGTTTATTGAAAATAAAATACAATCCGACAAGAACAGTATACATTCTATGTCTGACATTAAGGAAAAAGAAAAAAATAATAAATTAAATTAAAATAGATTAAACTAAAAATCTAATCTAAAAATGTCTAATCTGAATTGAAAAGCTCTGTTAACAATATGTTAAATCGTTATACTGTAAGGCTTGGATAGCCTTATAAGCGGTTGTCAATTTGTTATAAAATAATAACACTCCAGTTTTTAACGATATAACGTTAAATGTTCTGGATTTGATAAATCAAAGGAATGGCGACAAGCACACTCTTTTTTCTGGAGTTTGAAAAAGCGTTTATTTCCTACATCGTCTCATGTAATATCATGCTATCGTTTGATACACAGTAGCCAATAGGAGCAGAGCGGGGGCGGACTTAGTGCTGAATTCTGCGGATTGATTGGATCTGATTGCTGTGGGCCTGGGTGCCGAACTCGTTATAGTTCCTGTATTCTCCCTGACGTCTGTCTCTCTCAAAGATATACTGGTATCCACGGTAACCTGGAAATTGGTAGCCCACCCAGCTGCAGTAGGTGTGAGGGTGAGATGAAGAACAACATATTATTATCGAGATAAATCTGTATGCAGAGAAAAGTACGGTAATACAAATATACTGAAGCAAATTGAGAATGACTTACGCTCCAGAGTTGACTTTGATAGAAGGAACCTCCTTACTGCACCAGCCCATGGCTTGAAGAGAGGGGTAGTCGTCGCACATCTCGAACTTGCGTCCCATCATGTCCTCACACTCATACAGGGTAATTTTACTGTCACTGTGTTTCTGGTAATAACAGAGGATAGAAAATTAGGACCAAAAAGTACATTCTGAGAGGTTTGTATTGAAGCAAGATTTCATTTTAATAATTTAAAGTTAAATTATCTACATATTTCAGTGGAGAAGACACTGTAATGCATTAAATGCATGTGATAAACTCACAGCACACTTGATGGGTCTGAAGGAAAGCAGGTGCTCAGTGCGGTAGCTGCTGTTTCCACTCCAGGCCTGATAGCAGGGATAATCTCCCTTCTCCAGGATGAACTGCTGACCCTGATACTCTGGGTACTCATAACCCACCCAGCTGCAGAAATTACATAGATATATAGAGAGGGAGAGACAGAGAGCATTTTAAGCTCTTTTATATATTTTCCAGAGCACGTTTTACATGCACGTAAGTCTACGATAAAAGCAACAGCTCACACACACACTTACGGGCCGTTGTCCACCTTGATTGAGCGGATCTTTTGGAAATCCCTGTCCAGAATGTTCGGGCACTCCAGCATGAACTCACAGCGCTTGCCCTGGAAGTTTTCCTCTTCCCACACTGTGATCCTCCACTGTCCCCGCTGCTCCATCTGCTCTCTCTGATTCATGATGGCCGCCTGTCTGCTCTCTCCAGCTACCGGTAACATTAGGGATAAGGTTAACAATACAACACCACCTGCCCTCACCTGACAAATCACAAGCGTTGCTATTTAACATTAAGGCCTGACCTATGACCTCAGCTGTTAACTTTTAGCATGAAGCTATCAAAAGTAAGATTACTGACAATGCGAGAGAAACTTTTTTAGGTCACTAATAGGTCCTATTAGGCCTTTTTTAGTGTAGCTCTCAAACTGACACACATTTGTATTAAAACAACCAGAGAATATCAATAGTTTAAGTTTGCTGTCATAGAAAATAGGGGCCCCTGGAATCCAGCGATGACTGAAACAACTTAAAAAATCATTTAGTAGCCACCAGGGTTGACTTTCCAGTCCATGGAAAGATTCACAAAGGCCTCTATCTCCCTTCATTCATGACGATCCATGATGATTGTGTCCGGTCAACACGAATAAGCATCAGTTTATCCATTTTCACAGTTAAATCCGCTTTTTTGAAGTTTACGATGTTGGTTTTGGCAGCATGACGGCGACTGATACTCACATGCAGTTTGTGGGAGAGATTTGGCGTAATTAACGTTGGGGGTCGGTCCAATACGGGGTGTTTATATAGCCGCTGTCACTGCAGTTACTGCAGAATGTGCAGAGGGACTGCCAGCTCAGCAACATGTGTCAAAAGAGAGCTTAAGTCCTGTTATTGTCTGACGGGGGCTTCAATTTTCTGACTCATCAAAAAAAACAAGGCCCTACAGTTTAACACAGACATACACACTCTGAATGCCCTCACAGTGACTGCAGATTCATAGGGTTCATTTAAGAAATGGTAAAACATTGACAGAAAATGATTCAAAGCACTGATTTTTTCAGTATGGAAGGAAGCTTGCTGATTATATCTTCCATTTGGCTTCTTGTCAGTTGATGTTGCACTAGTTTAAGAGAAGAAATGATAATCTTCTGGATAAAGATATCAATCAATCAGTCATCATTTTCAGCTAAAAGGTATTTTCAGCTCTT
>JAHKKF010537456.1:44372-62113 GCA_019740295.1 Labeo calbasu
GCACTATTGTGAGAGTCCAAACAAAAGGTATTGTTGTTCAATGGCCCTCATCTTTGTGGGGGTACAATCATTGTACCACCTACAGATGGGCTACAGATATTCATGCGTTTCATTTTTCTTCTAGCACGTTTTAGCTTATTGAATATGAACTTGTTAAAAACAAGCTTTTTAAGCACTTTAAAAAAGAGATTCTGGGAACTGTTCTGAGAGAGCACTGAAATTCACTCTAAACTCAGAAAACATGCATTAAATGTTTAATATTGTTTGCACAATTTGTATACTGCTGTTGTTTACCCAAACATCTGCTATATGGGTGTTTCCTTAACTTTTGTGTCCCAAAGTCTTTTTATTATTTATTAATCACATTAAAACTGTCTTGGAAGCTTTTTTCCAACTTTATTTTAACTTTAACTATCAACTTTATTTTTCCTGTAAGAGGAAAAGAGATTTTGTAAATTTTATAGGTCTTGCTTCCGGTCTTATCCACATCCAGCTATTTTTAGCTGTACATAACAGCTTGTTTTACTGCTTGATATTGCAAATTGGTGTGTCTTACCATATTATTTTAATGTATTATCTTAATTATGACACACTGGTTTGTTGTGCAAACAGTTTTACCATTTACTGCACGTTGTTATTCATCTCATTATTTTCTTGTAGCGGCTAATGAACCGGAAGTCTCACCCCAAAGGCTTCTGCGTTGAAAAATAAGGTGAATATCATTTGCTTTTGCCACTTTTCAAATGACTTTTGTGTATAGATTTTTTTTTACCTTTGTCCCAGACCAAGGCTTTCCATTTTATGAAAATCCATTATGACAAATCATGTTCAAAACATGAAAATATATAAAAAGGAAAAAAAAAAGCATATCTACAGTTGAAGTCAAAAGTTTACATACACTTGCGGAATCAGCAAAATGTTAATTATTTTACCAAAATAAGAGGCATCATACAAAATATATATACATAAAAGATTTGTGTAAAGTGTTGTTACCTGAATGATTCACAGCTGGGGTTTTTTTGTTTTGTTTTTTTTGTTTAGTGATAGTTGTTCATGAGTCCCTTGTTTGTCCTGAGCAGTTAAACTTTGTGCTGTTTTTCAGAAAAATCCTTCAGCAAATGCACACTGATGCTCCAGAAGGAAAAACAATGCATTAAGTGGGTCAGGGGTGTAAACTTTTGAACAGAATGAAGACGTGTACATTTTTTCTTATTTTGCCTAAATATCATATTTCTTTTATATAGTACTGCCCTTCAGAAGCTACAGAAGATACTTACATGTTTCCCAGAAGACAAAATATGTTAAAGTTACCCTGATCTTCAAATTCAAAAAGTTTTCACCCCCCTGGCTTTTAATGCATTGTCTTTCCTTTTGTGTGTGTGTGTATAAATATACTCCTACTCTACTATATATTATTATCAAAAATCGTGCAGAAAAGTAAATTTCATGGCTAGTTTGTGCTAAATAGTGTTACTTTTTTATTATGTAAATGGATGTTAATTGACAGAACAGGCAAAAATTAGGTTCTCATCAACACAAGTTTTCCAAAACCACCAAAAATGCAAGACAGGGAGTGTTGTAACTAGTCCAAAAAATTTTTTACTGGACCAACAAAAATTGTGCAGAATGGGACATTGTGTAGGCCTGCATTTGCTTTTAGAATCGTATGCATGTATTTATACTGATTTGTAATATGTTGTGATGATCAAAAAGTCAAACGGATGTTTGCTCATGGATTATATGCTTATAGAAAGAAGTGAGAAGTGTTTCTATTCTCCTATGGGTGTGAGACAGAGGAGTTGGCAGGCTTAGTCAGGGCTGCAGGCTAATCACATCTTTCCTTGCATCACTACAGCATTCATTTCACAGTAAAATTAGTCCATTTACATCACAGGCCAGCCTACTCTCTCACACACAGATAACAATTCAAAGCAGCTCAGTGAGTCAGCCGGGTCTTCATGAACCAGATTAAGACAAGATAGTGCTAACAATGTGTGGTTAAAATTTGCAAAATTGGTAGTAGTAGAGTACACTTCCTGTGTAAAGTTTTTGAAAGAGTTGTCTAATGCGCAAAAAGTCGCAAAATAAATTACATATAAAAATACAGTAAAAACAGTCATCTTAAATAATTGTTTTCTATTTCAATATATTTAAAAATCTAATTTATTTCTCCGATGGCAAAGCAGCCATTACTCCAATCTTCAGTGTAACACGATCCTTCAGAAATCAAGTTTGGTGCTCAAACAAAGTTCCTTTTATATTATCAGTTTTGAAAACAGTTTTGCTGCTTATGGAAACATCTTATAAATAAATTACATTTAAAAAAATATTACATATTAAAAAAATAGATACTTCAAAGTATTACTGTTTACTAGAATCTTTAATGAAATAAATCAGCATTGGTAAGCATATAAGTGACTTAAAAAAAAATCAGCAGTATACATAAACACTCTTATTACTGCCGTTTTACCCCGAGAATCATTCACTCCACCCACTCTTAGAGAGAATACCGGGTTGACACATGTAGTCTGAATGCACTATATGGAGCTCAGTGTTCCAGGACCATCACCTGCTTCTCACTTCCCCAGTCATTCAGCCATTACACAGAACAAACAGGTAGTGTTTACACATCTGCCCCCACTCCTGCTGTCTGCGTGCTACACCCTATACCTGTGTGTGTGATGAATGTTTATTAGTGTGTATCTCATTCCGTGTGTGAACGACAGGGTCAGTTAGTATGCAAGCGCTCTGTGTGTGTGTCTCTTTCATAAATCCATCTGTTCCATGGTAACACTCTTGTCCCCTGTTCTTTCTGAGTCTCTATGAGATGGCATTAGCATCCTCGTGTTGTCAGGTAGGCGCTGGAAAACAAGAGCTGTCTAGATGACGCACATCTCCAGGGCTGTTAACCAGTCACCTGTCCTTGAAACTATATTCGGTGAAGTTTGCACACACCTTGAATATAATATCCACCATACAGACACACAGCACAACAGTTAGACCAATTTCACTGCCAAATATCTAATTTGCATTCATTCTAAAGATTCTATCTTTTATGTAAATGCAACAGACAAAGAAGTTGCAGTATGGATATGTTACTGGAATGGAAAGATGGAACAGAAAAAAAAATGAAAATTAAAAATAATTTTTAGTTTATATATAAATGTGTTAATCAGTAATTATGTGTATAGCAGACGTATATCATATGCTTCCTTCTCTAAAATGTAGTTTCTGTTTTGTGGCTAGCGTTTTGGGATTTCCTCATAGACGGTGACAAAACTGGTGCCTTTTTCTGCTTGTAGTACAAAGCTGAGGGCCAAAACCACCTGCCACATGTTCACTGGCACCATGGAAACTAATCCTGCTCTGTGTGTGAAAAACAGGCCCTGACAGCTCAAACTCAGGCATCTGCACCACCAACAAATATGCTGTGACTCTCACTCTGGGTCTTTGTTTGAGTGTGTGTGTGTGTGTGTTTCTGTCACATGCATGTTTGTTAGTAACAGTATATTTCTATGTAAAATTTATAGGATTTCGTATATAAAAAAAACAACTTTTGGGCTGTGACATTTATAATGTTACCAAAGACTGCTGTTTAGAAATTTGAAATGCTTTGAAAAAATTCTAGCACAGTTTCCATAAAAATATTAGGCAGCACAAGCATTTTCACCACTGACAATAATAAGAATTATTTCTTGAACACAGCATACAGTTGAGGTCAAAAGTTTACATACACCTTGCAAAATGTTAATTATTTTACCAAAATAAGAGGGATCATACAAAAAGCATTATTTTTTATTTAATACTGACCTGGTTAAGTTCACATAAAAGACGTTTACATATAGTCCACAAGAGAAAATAATAGCTTAATATTTATTAAAATTACCCTGTTCAATAGTTTACACACACTTGATTATTAATACTGTGTTGTTACCTGAATGATCCACAGCTGTGCTTTTTTGTTCACTGATTACAAGTCCCTTGTTTGTCCTGCCTGCTGTTCTTCAGAAAAATCCTTCAGGTCCCACAAATTCTTTGGTTTTTCAGCATTTTTGTGTATCTGAACCCTTCTCAGCAATGACTGTATGATTTTGAGATCCATCTTTTTACACTGAGGACAACTGAGGGACTCATATGCAACTATTACAGACGGTTCAAACCTTCACTGATACTCCAGAAGGAAAACAATGCATTAAGAGCCGGGGGGTGAAAACTTTTGAACAGAATGAAGATGTGTACATTTTTCTTATTTTGCCTGAATATCATATATATATTCAAAATTCAAATTCAAAAAATTCCACCACCTTGGCTCTTAAAAAACCAAAGAGAAAAACAAAGAATATGTGGGACCTGAAGGATTTTTCTGAAGAACAGCAGGCAGTTTAACTGTTCAGGACAAACAAGGGACTCATAAACAATTATCACTAAACAAACAAACAAACAAAAACAATGCGGTGGATTATTCAGGTAGCAACACAGTATTAAGAATCAAGCGTATGTAAACATTTGAACTGCGTCATTTTAATAAATTCAACTATTATTCTCTCTTGTGAACTATATGTAAACATTTTTTAATGTGAAATAGCTTAATCAGGTCAGTATTGAATAAAAAAATAACATGCATTTTGTATGATCCCTCATATTTTAGTAAAAATAATTAACATTTTGCATATTCTGCAAGGTGTATGAAAACTTTTGACCTCAACTGTATTCAGTGTTGGGGAGTAGTACGTAATGTAATTACAAAAGAAATGTAACTGTAATTTGATACAGTTACTTATGAAAATGTTAATGATTGCAAAGAGGGTTAGATCTCCACTTATTGTATTAATATTAACTATTTCTTGTTATGTTTTTAAATCTGTATTTAACCTCAGAATGGTTTATAATCAATCTTTTTGTCTGATAGTAATTAGTCTTGAGTACAACCGGAAGATTAAGCCTGTCTGGTTTAAATCTTTTAAAACGATTGAAAGCTAAAAACATTAGTTAGGAAATTTATTCAAGTAATCAATAAGTAATCAAATGTTATCAGTTACATTGCTTTAATAAAGTAATTATTACGTTTCAAATACTTACAATCAACTTGTAATCAGTAACCTATTACATTTACAAAGTAACCTCCCCAACACAGAGCATATTAAAATTATTTCTGATGGATCATGTGACACTGAAGACCGCAATAATGACTGTGGATTCGCTACCACGGGTATAAGTTACAGTTATTAAAATAGATTGTAAAATATAGTGTTTCACAGTATTTCTATTCTCACAGTATTTCTGAACAAATAAATGCCTGGGATAAGACTTAAGTGCAATATTCATGCATAAAACGTCCAAATATGTTTTTGAGACTCTGTATGGGGCTTGTATGTGTGCATGTCCATGTGTTCAGTGCAGGTGTGTTTATGTTTGTTTGCCAGAACAGTCAGTAAACACACCAAACAAAAGACTCCTTCAAATTGCTTTGGGCATATTAAATGTTGATCTCGATATTTCTCAGTCTAATTGGTGATATTGAAGATACTTTTATGACCAATTGCAGGCTGTGAGGCAGCCTAAAGGCACTTGCATATTTCATTAGTGGTATTGTAATAGTCTTTTGCTGAAACACATGGCCCCTGGAGCCTCTTTAGTTGCAGTAACCTTCAGCATCATCAGAGCAGACCATGAAATTCTGATCTAATAACAGCCTTCTGATTTCACATCTGCTATAAACGACAATGTTTCGCTTTCAGCTAAACTGCTTTTGTTTTATTACTATGCTTGTGTAGTCTGAGCTTTGTGGTATAGGGCTTAATAGAAGCAACAGATGGGAAAGAAAACAATGTGCTTCACACTATAACAATTAATATAATGCATATGTGTGGTAAATACAGCATATAAAGGTGCACTGCCAACCTAACAACAGCCACAGATGTTGAATGGCTTTATGTGTGTGTTATCCAGAAGAGTAATGGTAATTTTATTTGAATGAATTTGACTTGAGAGATATGGAGGCCAGGGTGACTCAGTGTGAGCCTGTGTGAAACAGTCAGGAGCAGATGGTCAGGCTGATGGAGAGGGAAGAGAGAGTCCAGGCTCCTCTAGTTAATGTTTTACCTGTTACCTATTAATGCCGTTTACCCATTACCCCTTCTGCACATCAAATTCTCCACTGACTTCTAGATTTCCATAGTAACCATATGCCTCCACAGTTACCGGGCTAGCGTACGTGTGATAACTCAACATGCAAACACTGAGGAGTTAAGAAGAACTTTATTTTGCCATGACATCACCGCAGCATATGTGAGAACTTCGCCCTCATCTAAAACAAGCACAGAAGAGAGGAAGTGAATAACTCAACAAACATGATGTTGGATAACAGGTGACATTGTAAATCATGACCATTTCAGAAGATAAATTATCAGTTATGACTCATTCATTTGTCTGTGAAAATCTCACACCAACGGTCGCGTTTATGTGGTTTGGACTCTAATTTTCCATCTAAAAAAACAATTCCAAATAAAAAAAAAAGCACAGC
This sequence comes from Labeo calbasu, assembly GCA_019740295.1. Classification (NCBI taxonomy): domain Eukaryota; kingdom Metazoa; phylum Chordata; class Actinopteri; order Cypriniformes; family Cyprinidae; genus Labeo; species Labeo calbasu. Next base: position 50,896 of record JAHKKF010537456.1, read on the forward strand.
AGTTATGCTTCTAATCCAAAAAGGTCACAGAAGTTTGCACCGAAGAAGTTCTGCACTTGCTTAACGCGAGCCGAACGAACAAAACTGAATCCACATGTATTGTGCGTGTGGCTCAACGTAAAGCAAGTGCAGTTTTATCCATCGAAGTTCTGGATGTGCACTGTGATAAACTCCAAAAATACTGTAGAAAATACTATCAAAAATTTGAATCCGATGCTTTTCATTCATCAGGTGTGTCCCCTGCAAATAAGTAAAAGAGAAAAGAAAAATAAATTAGATATTCTAGTATTAATGTATATTTATTTTATGTTTAATACACTTATATGTCATTACAGTGGCAGTTTAGCTTTTTAGTTTTTAGAATTTCCGTAATCCATCAGTAATTATATTATACATTCAAACTAGTTCAAAATGTGCAATAAACTTTTCATTGCAAGATATAATTTTGGCAATACTTTCATTTTACTAAACTAAATATATAAAAAGGTTTATTTAGATTGAAATTATTTTATTTGAAAAAAATAAAACGAACAGTAACAGTACAATAATTTAAATTTCAAATTAATTAGAAAAACATATTCTGCAACATACAAACAGCATTCGTTTAATAACAGAAAAAAATGAGTTTTTCCATGTATGGAACGAGTAAAGAAAAAAAAAAAGGATAGCATTAAAGCTTATTTTTCTTTTACCTGTCTGGCTCACCTAGTTTCACATCCAGGTTGCTCTGATGGAAGGCCTCAGTCGACATGCTCGTTTCCGTACCTGCAGGTCCTGTGAATCAGCCTGGCCAGTGACGGGTTTTTATAGTCGACAAAAATCATGCCCCCTCTCCTTTTCCCGCAGCTGTAAAGGTGCTGATCTCTCCACGCACCTGTCGCACTTTAGAGCAGGTCTAATGTTGACCGAGGGGCGGAGTGAGATGGTCCTTGCTGAAGTGTGGTTTGGGCCTCCAAGGCTTTGAATGCAAATTATTTTTTTAGCTACTTCTGTGATCTAAAATCTGATATATACTTATATTTTATGCGGATTATCCGTGGTCGTAAGCGGTAAGCGTTTTTGGATCATTAAGTCACTGGATCACTACAAAAAAAGCTGACAAGGAAGGACGTGCTGTTTCACGCAGGGCGGGTTTAATTTGCACAAAATTTACATGGCGCTTGCAAATGTCTCTTTTTTTCCTGATTCAGATCGGGAACTGAAAAAATAGTTACCCGATGGACGTCCACTACTTCTTTATATCGATATGCATAGCGATATGCAGTGAAAATAGAATAGAAGCAATCTCACATCAGAGTAGAATAGTATTAGCCTACATCAACTATGAGTTATAGGTTACCAAACATATATCACATAAACAAATGAGGTTTACCTCAGATATGTAACTTTTTTTCTAAAATGACATGAGGTGTAGATGAGATGTGCAACATCCAGAACATATATTTATCTAGCGTCAGTGATGGTTTCTGCTCTGTAGCAGGAATATGGCGCCATCATGTGTTGAATGATTAGAAAAGACGTATATGTGACCCTGGACGACAAAACCAGTCTTAAGTAGCATGGGTATATTTGCAGCAATAGAAAAAAAAATACATTGTGTGGGTCAAAATTATATATTTTTCTTTTATAACAAAAATCATTAGGATATTAAGTAAAGATCATGTTCCATGAAGATATTTTGTAAATTTCCTATCGTGTATATTTTAAAATTATTTTTTTATTAGTAATATGCATTGCTAAGAACTTCATTTGGACAGCTTTAAAGGCGATTTACTCAATATTTTGATTTTTTATTGTCCTTATATGTTCAAATATTGTCCTATCCTAACAAACCATACATCTGTTGAAAGCTTATTTATTCAGCCTTCAGAAGATGTATAAATCTCAGTTTCAAAAAATGTATCTTTATGACTGGTTTTGTGGTCCAGGGACACATATTTCTGTGTGTCCATATGACACAAAATGAAACTTTCATTTTCCCCCGGTTTCACAGACAAGGCTTAAGGCTAGTCCCAGACTAAATGCATGTTTGAGCTATCTCTACTGAAAATATCAAGATATACACCTGTAATGTCATTTTTATAAAATCTGCTTAAATATCTTAATTTAACTAAAGCCTAGTCCTACCTTAAGCTAAGCCCCGTCTGTGAAACTGGGCCTTTATGCTTTTAAGAAATACGATTGTATGAAGGAACATTGTTGGACACTTCTTGGGGACTGGATAGTACTAAATGTTACAATCCTTAATTAATTGACCTTGACAAGATGTTGATGGGGGAAGGGGGAATAAAGTGAAGAAAGGGGGGTATTAGAGGTTATCAACATCACTGGGGTCATCAGGTGGGCATCGCCTTTCCACTTTGTTTCACTGATATGAGGGCTCAACCAAACAGCCAAAGGGTTTACCCTTCCCCCCAACCTCCCCTGGTTAGGTATTTTTTTATGCTGCATTCAAGCCATCTCGTAATTCCGAGATGAAAACACGTGACATTCTACTCTGAATTATGTGTTTATGTGGCAACACTATCACTACTGCGCCAAAGCCCTCACGTGCTCCTGAACTCGTAATTACAACTTGTAAACTCGGAATGTTCTGAGTGTTACAACTTGGACCAATGACAGATGTACCACGTGACCGCCGCCAGGTTCATTTAATCACTGCTGGCACTGCTTAGGTGCTACCTCTGAGTCCGACAACATGGGAAGCTATGAGTACAATGTCATGTGTTGTCATCTCGGAATTACGGTAACTATGACATGGCGTGAAGGAATCATTAAAGCATGGCAGCTGGTTAGGATGGTTCTGACATGGTTATTAGCTGGTCATGTGCTGGTCCTAAACTGGTCTTTAACAACCAGCTCATAACCAGCTCATATCCAACTAAGGACCAACTTAAACCAGCTTAAACCAGCTTTCATGCTTCAAAACATACCTAACGTACATGATTACATATTATTTATACAATAGTGATAAATTATTAGAATTTATTGATTCTCCCTACTTCCTCTTTTTCTAAAATAGCCTACTGCTTATATATAGTCAGAAAGTCCAGTTTTGTGGATATTTATGGATTAGATCATAGAATTCAAGATCAGTCATTAGTCAGATGGCGACATAGCATTTCACCACTGACATACAAAAATCATTTCAGGTTGAAGAAGTGTTTCAACATTGCATCAACTACTGACGAACACATTGGTTTTTATATGAATTAGCACTCTGTAGGTTAACCATGTATTTCTATGTCTTTGGAAGGCTTTTAAACACATTAAAATGCACAAACATTTTATCTAATATATTTAGTTGAAGTACCCCGAAGATTTTAAAATAACTTTTTTAAGTATCACAATTTTATGTTCTTTGGTTCTCTGATGTTGGTTATGGTCACATGACATGCAGGTGAACAAATAAAATATAGATTTTTTTAGTACGTTTTTTTTATTGATTTTAAAATAATTTATTAAAATGTTATGTTTTTTATGATTTAATGAATTATTAGTTTTTCATTAAACTCATAAACCTCCTGCAGTTCCTTCACAAACCACAGTTTAGGAAACCTTACATAAAAGTTTAATGCCCATTATGTTGTTAATAGCAACAAATATATTTTCTTACTCTTTGTGTTTTTATGACAATATGGTACAATACTATGTACAATACTATCCTCTTTAAATCAATGTGATAAACGAGTTAGGTCAAAAGTAATCAAAAAGTAATCAAGAAGTCTGATTATATTACCTGAAAAGTGTAATAACAGATAACATTACTAACTACAAATATTTATGTAATTTGGAATCAGTAGCGGATTACAATTTGTAAGTAATATACTCAGCTCTGCTAACCAGTATATGCAGTATATGTTTTTTTTTCAACAGGGTCTTTTTCGATTTGAGGCCTAAAGGCCCATTCACACAAGAACGATTATTTCTCAGTTCACACCACAGCTAATGATAAAGGCACAGAATAATTGGAATTGTTGGAATCACTTTCAGAATGTTTTTTTTTCCAGCTAGTGAACCATAAAATCATTGACACCCAATCAGAATCAATCCTGCTATAACAAGCTTGAGAATTTAAAACAACAGATGAGCATGCGCTTAGAATAAACAGACGATAGCGCTATAGTGTGGAATGCTAATGCCAGAATCTTTATAGTTATCATTCTTGGTGTGAACGGGCCTTAAGTATAGTACTTTTTTTTTCAACCTTGCAGCTGCTTGTCTCAGCAGTTTTGGTAAGGCATCTTAGCTTATTTCCTCTGACTCATTTGTTTCTTTGACCTACTGGTGGACACAGCTATGAACCCTCTGCAACCTATTTCGACTTTGAAGATATAAGTTTTACAACCCTTTGGTCTTGCCTTCCAGCAACGTCTGTGTACTTGAACGTCTTGTGTTTGTATGCTTCCTCAGCTGCATCTTTACAAGGCGCCGTTAGCTCCACAATATATAACAACCGGTGTGACCACAATATCAATTTTCAAGTTTATGATCTAGACCAGCCTGCAATTCCCAATCTTGATGCAACAATCTTGTTTCTCTTATTCTTTTATGCTTTTGCATAATGAGCTGCCTCCTCTTGCTGTCTCACTTTCTCTACCAGTAATTTTCTTCTCTGACAGAGCGTTGCGTTATGCCATGTGGGTGCTTGCATGCAAGTTTTGTTGCCAGCTGTACCTTGCTGCACGTACAACATGTCTCCAAACCTGCTACTGGAGAGCTACCCTTTAAAAATATGGTGCTAAATAGCATTAAATGTAATTCATTGGCAAGTGTTATATAGCACCTATCTTTAAAGGTGCTATACAGCATGCTTGTCAAATGGTGCTATATAGGAACGCCATTCTCCTCCTTAGATTTTAGATATGTTACACCACTGTCATATTTGCTATGAATGGGAATTTACTACAGTGGCAAAAGTTGTTTTGGAAGTTTCTCCTCTCATAATTCCTTATAGGGCCTTGGGGCAAAAACCACCTTATCTTTAGGAATTACACTGAATTTTAATATAGTTTTTTTTTCATCCTTTCCCCAACTAAACCTGTAAACTAATATGAGACTAAAAGACAGAAAATTTAAAGAACAATACAGGGTCTTAACAAGTTCTTTGGCAGTGGTGCAGTTTAGCACCTCAGCTACCCCAAAGAACCGCTGAAGAACCATATGGATGGTAACTCTTTATTTTGATAGTCCACTTTAGACATTCTACTAACAGTAAGTAACTTTGCAACTGCATGTCAACTAGTCATTACTCTTCTAAACTTTGCAAGTATATGTCAATTTATTCTTCTAACCCTAAACCTAACAGTCTGCTCTAAGAGTTAGTAGACATGTAGTTGCAAATTAATGAGAATTAGTTGACATGTAGTTGCAAAGTTACTTATAGTTAGTAGAATGTCTAAAGTGGACTATCAAAATAAAGTTTTACCCAGGTTCTTTATATGGTAACGTTACTACCTCCTCAACCACCCCAAAGAATCCCTGAAAAACCACTGAAAAACCATACTAGGCTTAACAGGTTCTTCATATGGTAGTGGTGCTATATAGCACCTCAACAACCTCAAAGAACCACTGAAGAACCACTGAAGAGCCATACTGGGCTTAACAGGTTCTTTATATAGTAGTGGTGCTATATAGCACCTCAACCACCCTAAAGAACCACTGAAAAACCATACTGGGCTTAACAGTTTCTATATACAGTAGTAGTGCTATATAGCTCCTCAACTACCCCAAAGAATCCCTGAAGAACCACTGAAGAACCATACTGGGCTTAATAGGTTCTTTATATGGAGGGTGGTGCTATAAAGCACCTCAACCACCCCAAAGAACCAATGAAGAACCTTTTTTGTGTGTGTGTATGTACTGTCCTGCAGACTTTATTTCCAACCCTACTCCAACATATCTGCTGCAATTATCAAGTAACCCTAGAGACACCTGCTCTACAGCCTCACCAGAAGTCAGCTTTATTCCTGTTGATACATTTGGTCTTACTGCATTTATTGCTAAATCCCCAGATTCAGATACTGTAATGTCATTATGAATCTTGCTTTGGTACACGTACATTATTAAATTAATTATTATTATATTAATTATTTTAGTTAAGAACAAGTATCTACTGCTAAACTATTTGCTGCTTGAGAAAAATCCTTGTTGCAGCTGTTAAAGTGATAATTTCACCTCAAAATGAAAATTCTGTCATAATTTGCACACCTTGAGGTTTGTTTCAACCATAACCTCAGGCACCTCACTTTCATGGCATCTTTTTTTCCATAAAATGAAAGTGAATGGAGGCAGCCACTAAGCCTGACGTCTTTGTTTGTGTTCCATTTTTGGGTGATTTAATCCTTTGAGTAGCCATAATTTCTGGAGCTCCCTTGAGTCTCTTACGTGTAATAAACCGTGTATCCACCAGATGGCAGCAGTGGTATTGTACTTTCTTTGTCAAGTTGTCATGTCATTATTTTCCTTCGGCTGTTGGATTGTTGAGCTGGAATGTTTGAGTAGATAATAATGGGGAAATAGCAACGTCATACACCAGTCAGGCATAACATTATGACCACTGACAGGTGAAGTTAATAACACTGATTATCTCTTCATCACGGCACCTATTAGTGGGTGAGATATATTAGGCAGCAAGCGAACATTTTGTCCTCAAAGTTTATGTGTTAGAAGCAGGAAAAATGGGCAAGCGTAAGGATTTGAGTGAGTTTGGCAAGGGCCAAACTGTGATGGTTGGACAACTGTGTCAGAGCATCTCCAAAACGGCAGCTCCAGTGGGGTGTTAATGGTCTACAGTGGTCAGTATCTATCAAAAGTGGTCCACAGAAGGTGGCCAAGGCTCACTGATGCACGTGGGGAGCAAAGGCTGGCCGTGTGGTCCAATCCAACAGATGAGCTACTGTAGCTCAAGAAGTTAATGCTGGTCCTGATGGAAAGGTGTCAGAATACACAGTGCATCCCAGATTGTTGTGTGTAGAACTGCATAGCCGCAGACCAGTCAGGGAGCCCATGCTGGCCCCTGTCCACCACTGAAATCGCCAACAGTGGGCACGTGAGCAACAGAACTGGACCACAGAGCAATGGAAAAAGGTGGCCTGGTCGAATGAATCACGTTTTCTTTTACATCACGTGGATGGCCAGGTGCGTGTGCATCGATTACCTGGGAAATACATGGCACCAAGATGCACTATGGGAAGAAGGTAAGCCAGCGGAGGCAGTGTGATGCTTTGGGCAATGTTCTGCTGGGAAACCTAAGCATGAAAGCAGGATAATGCACCCTGCCACAAAGCAAAAATGGTCCAAAAAAAAAAAAAAAAGATCCATGGAGGCCCCACCTCGCAATTTACAGGATTTAAAGGATCCGCTGCTAACATCTTGGTGCCAGATACCACAACACACCTTCAGGGGCCTAGCGGAGTCCATGCCTTGATGAGCCAGGGCTGTTTTGGCAGCAAAAGGGGACCAACACAATAGAAAGCTGATCATAATGTTATGCCTGATTGGTGTATAATGGTATTATATTCAGTGGTATGCTGTATTTATTTTGTGCCAGTAGGTATAGGCTACCAAATTCACGCTAAAATATTAATATTTAAATATTAAACGTTCCATAATCTGTAAAAGTTCAGCACGGTGTAAAAGTATTGATTTGTGTTCTGTTATGTTGTTGTTTCGCACCTGTATTTATTCTCAGGAGTCATTGCAGCTCATTACAGAGGAGAAGCAAACAGTTGTTTGTTAAATGAGGACAACAGTCTGAACGTTTTATTACAGACACGGATTACTCAGATATGAAATGGATTGGTTTTTATCAGATTTGCCCCCCGATGCTACCAGGAGCAGAGACTCCTATTAATCGGAATGAATCCCATGGATTTGCATCTGTGTTCATTCAAATTCACGATCCTCCACTAGTAGCACTCGTGTGCCCTACATCTCTCCCTGACCCCGCCTGCTCGGGCCAATACGGTCCGCCCCAGACTCAGTGTGAGTAGGTAACAGCAGTATTTATCTGTGTTTCGGCATCTTTTTGATCAGTGACTGTCATCCCGCTGAAGTCACTGCACAGGATGGTGTTATATAGATCTTTGTTGTGCTTTATCAGTCTTAGATGACTTGTTCACAGATGCGAAGCAATAGTCGGTGCGTGGACTAATTGGCAGCACCCACAACCAACGAAAAGCCGACCGGGAGTCGAAGGAACCTCGGGAACATCACCGGAGCTTTTTGTCAAGACAAACAAGTGCTTTGTATTCCCTCTAGGGCTCAAGAGTGCAAGGCTGGATCGATAGGACTGGAATGTGGCAGCGTCGCCGGAGATTAGACTGTCGGACGAGCGAAGCCGAAGCACGGGACCGGGATCTGGAAGAAGCAGGATGCTGAACCGCGATCAGGGTGAGCGCATTTGGCCACGTCTGGACGCTTTGTTCATAATAACTTAACATGATATTCAGTTGCGGGGTTGGTGTAAGCAACGTTTATGCAAAAGACACGCTTGTCAATGTAAATGGCTGTAGCATAGGGGGATTTGTTTTGCGTGTTATGAACGCGATCATATGAAGAAAATGATGTCGTGGCCTACTTCGCTTGCTGTGTCTCATCTGCACAAAGTACAGATGCCTTTATGGATGAGATTTTGTAGTTCATTTACAAGATTATATGTTATGACATCGCTATGTTTTACCGCAGTCCGTCTCTGTTTATAGGCTATATTCATTTACAGGCAATAACGCATGGAAATCTCTATCCATGTGTTCATACCTTAGGGTAAAGTGAACATGACTTTTGTTTATATGCAGAAATTGGGCATTGGCGTGCCAGACGAGACACGACTTGCCACCCACACACTCATACAAACAAACTTGAGTGTGACAGCTTAATGAACTTAGAAAGGCTTTTGTTATTTGTTGAATCTATTTCATGTGAGTGTTATAGTATCGCCATATTTAACATATTTTTTTTGCTCCAGAAATTATAAAAGGTGAGACTGGGAGATATCATCATACACTTTTCATTGCCCTTTTTGATTTAAAATATTAACATTTCTTCAATTCCAGGATTTGACAGTTTTCAGGATTTTCAGTTCCATCAACAGTTCTCAAACATGTATTTATGGACTGTGCAAAAAACTTTGACAATATATTGTGATCTATTTTTAAACAGTACTACAACACCACAACTACTACGCATACAATGCAAAACAAACAGTACGATAAGTGCAGTATGTTTCCGGAACACATTCGCTTGTGAACATTTCTTTTATTTTTGTTTAGTGAATTCAAAAAAGAGAGCACAAGCAGTGTAGTCTGATTCAGGAATGAATTTCATTTTATGAGACGATTCTTTTTAGTGAACGAAAAACATACAGCGCGATGGCCATAAATCAGTTGACTCTTTGCAAAGACCCGCCCCTCTTCATTACTGTTGCTACATTCGACAAACCAGGAAACCGACAATGTGCCGACAGACAAAACAGAGCAGGTTACTTTTGGAATGAAACAAAGTCTCAGCTTTCAAATTCTGTAAGAAATTCAATCAATAAATACCATTTTGTGGCCCTTTAATATGTCATTACAGACCGATGTAGCATCTCACTTTAAGTGGCACTTGAACCGATCATCTGATCAACCGATTATTATTACTAGTTATAGCACAAAATAAACATGAATGATCAGAAGGTGTCTTGTTTCAAGCGCGGAAAGACGTTAGTACACACTATTTTTTAAAATTCAAGTCCACCAAAGTTAATCTACTCTTCTGTCTGATTTGTTTGTCAGGAAAAAATAGAAAATTCAGCATTATGATTGGTCAGATTGCCTGTCAATCAAACTATCTGTTTCCTAAATAGTGATTCTTATGAATCTAAAGATTTTGCAAAACTAAACTGACTCACTTTCTAAATAATAAGTTACTACCTGAGTTTTATTACACTGTAAAAATGATTTTTTGAAGTTAAATAAAACAAAGATTAGTGGAATATATTTTACAAGAAATTTCAAACTACTTCAAAACTTACTATTTAGTTCAGTGTAATACTTGCCAATTTTTTGTAATTATTTGTGAAATTTACTATCAATTTCTGAGTAAAATTTGTTTCTACACCATGTTTTTTACAGTATATGGATGTCAAGAATACTTGATTCTGATTTTGTATTCTGACACCTTTTTCAGTAACGTATTTCTGAATGTGATATAAAAGCCAGGATCATTAAATTCCCTACAATTCCAACCTTTCTTTGATATCAGAATTACAAACAGTGCTTTTCCTAAGAAGGAGTCTGTGATCTTGATCAGTGTCCTGTACTGCACACGTATATCATGTTGATCTCTAAAAGAACATGATGTTAGCTATGTCACCAGTACTTTAATCTGATATTTCACGTTCACTAGTTTTTTGCATCATCTTATCACCATGTTCTCCTCAGGTTCTTTGTTTGGTCTGATCCCATCAGAGTTCCCACGTGTTGAGTTGGTGCATGCTATGAAAAACGTACCAAAACATACCAAGTCTGTTCTTTGACAACAACACAACATACACACTGGCATTTGTCTCTCTAAACCGTCTGTTACTTTCTCACACTCATTGTGTTGGTCCAAGAAAATTGTAGACTGTTGCTTTAAGGAGTTGGTGGTGGTCAGCACGTGTGCTGGCGGTTTTATTCATGTGTCATTTGGCCTTTAACCTGTGCGGATGTTTCCTAGATACATTTGGTATTGGCACATGTCACTCATCGATTGCAGTGGTACAGTAAAGCAGCAGTGGCACAGCACAAATGATGCCCCCAGGGCAGTCCCCATCATTTGTCCTGCATGCCAGTGCACACATCGAATCAGAGTTAATTCATCATGTCTGGAAAGACTGTTCCTGTTGAGACTAACTCACACAGAGCAGAGCTATCATGTGATGGTAACAGATTTGAGTGTATCTGATTGGAACTTGCGATTGCTATGTTGAGGTTACTATGATTGGCACCTGGAGCGTTATCGATTATACTTAGGTCTGCTGTCAGGTGTTAGCATAATTAATGCTGATAAATGATTAATTCGTATTGATTTGGCTTAGGGTAAGGGATCACATTCAAGTGAGGTAACTTCAATACACGTGCCATTTAAATCAATGCAGAGATCAAGTAAAATTAATGAATGAATGTGGTGACGTCATTTCGAACAAAATCAGGCCAAACAAAGTTTGAAGTTCGAAAGAGTTTGCCAAAGTGAA
>JAHKKF010537457.1:0-16258 GCA_019740295.1 Labeo calbasu
CCCACCCACCCATCCATTATTCTTTTCTACTTTCCTTTCTTTTATTTCCGTCCATCTAGTCTTCCTTTCTTCCATATATTTTTCATTACTTCCTTTCTTTTCATTTTTTTGTTTGTTTCTTCTATTACCTTTGTTCCTTTCCTCCATTCACAATTCCTTCCTTCCTTCTATTCTTCTTTTTGTCCATTCCATTCTTCCATTCATTTTCCATCCTTATTTGGATGCATGGATCCATGGTTTCCTGCATTTTATAACTAACTTACATTTCTAGTTTTGTAATCTCTTTGTAAATCTGAATTTTCTCTGTTCTATTTCAGCTTAGATCTTGTCATCGGAAACACAGGCTTTGCAGACGCAAGGTAAGGACATCTTCAGTACATGCCACTCATTTACATTTTCATATCCTTTATTAATGGAATTCACACTGATATACTCAATAATTTGTAGTTTTTCAGACGGCCTGCGTCCTCAGCAGCTGGATCGTGAGACAAAAATGATCGGTCGCAGTCTTTTGAAAACTGATGACGAGAAAGGAGACGAAGATGATGATAATGACTATGATGATGATTATGACTTTGCAGATATCGAATGTGCCAATGTGACATTCACCCCCATTTTAAGGTGCGTTTCAATTACCTTTTAGTATAATACATTGCACTGTACTGTCAAGAAACCTATTGTTTTGCAATGCGATGTAATGCTACATACATACACATATATATATATATATATATATATATATATATCCGACCCCCTTCGTTACTGTTGCAATGTCCGACAAGCCATACATGATGCCTCACACAGTGAAAAATAAATCACGGAGCAAAGAGGAAACTGACAACGTGCCAACAGACAAGACAGAGCAGGTTACTTTAGGTGTGAAAAGTCTCAGGTCATTTTTAAGAAATTCAAACAATAAATACTGTTTTGTGGCTCTTTAATGTGTCGTGACAGATCGCTTTAGCGCCTCAGTTCAAGCGGCACGTGAACCGATCGTCTCTTCCCCTTTACTAGTTACAGCATTATGTAAACATGAATGAACATCAGAAGGTATCTTGTTTCAACCGCGGAAAGATGTCAATACGCACCATTTTTTCAAGTTCAAGTCCACTGACGTTAATTACTCTCCTGTCTGGTTTATTTGTTGGATAAAAATGGGCGATTCAGCGTCGTGAACGGTCAAATCGCCTGTCAAAAATTGAATGTGACACGAGTTTGTTAAATAATACTGCTATAACTCATAGCTTTGTTTATGTGTGTAGCCGTTGCAGGGCAATAGCAACACATGAGCTTGCTGTCACCCCAAAAGTGAAGTCTTTCCAGGTAAAACAATTAAATGAGGCCTACTTAATTCATATACGAATAGTTCTATATTTGTTTTCCTTATAGCTGACTCTATCTTATGAGAATCTAGTAGGTTTAAATTATTTATTTTACTCCTTTTTTCCTTCAGGTGAATGTAAATGTGCTTGAAGCTCAGAAACTTGTTGGGGTGAACATCAACCCAGCAGTGTACGTGACTATTGGAGATGAGAAAAAGCACACAGCTACTCAGAAGTCTACCAACTGTCCATTTTACAATGAGGTAACTATTTGCAAAGAACTCAGCTTTAAGCATCTAAATCTTTAAGCGTCTCTTTGATTTTTTGTTTCTCTATTTTTCTTTCAGAACTTCATGTTTGAATTCCAAGAGACACAAGATGTGCTCTTTGATAAAGTGATTGAGATTTCTGTAAGTATTGCCACAGCCACTAAAAAGACAAACAAAAACTACGTAAGAAGGATTAAATTTTTACAGATTGAGATTTTACTGATAATGCACATGTAAAAATAAGAAATATGCAGTTGGAGATGGTAAGGAGCTAATTCTGCTTAACCTGACCTTAATTTTTGACTTGAATTATGTAAATTAGTTTATATGGTCATATTTGAGTGTATCTGACACAATGTTTTATATGTGTGTTGTATATGTATCATTTTTTCCCATATATTATAGGTGGTTCATAAGAAAATCCTAGCCTTTTTGATGACCCACATAGGAACCTTTAAGATAGACATCAGCACAGTGTATCAGCAGCCAGGTAAACCCAGATAAACCCGGGTTTAAGAAACAAAAACACAGCTTAAGTAAAGAATACAAAAGCTGAGAGTTCATTTCATTAGTAAAACGATAATAACATTCCTTAGACATTTTAATAGTGATAATTAACTCATCGCCGTTGGTAAAAAAGAATGATTATAGGTCTACTTTGAAACATTGATCATTACAACAACTTAACACAGCCAAATGTATCTCACAGATCACCGTTTCTACCAGAAATGGGCTCCGCTTACTGACCCAAAAGATACCCGCTCTGGAATTAAAGGCTATGTGAAGTGCACAGTGAGTGTGGTTATGAAAGGAGACCCCATGGGCATGGTCAGCCTGGCACCAGCTGGCAGCCAGAATGATGACATTGAAAAGTAAAAGCCTGCCTTACGTTACCATGGCTGTTTCCTTTTAAGGACACATTCCCTCTAATACATTTTGGTACATTTTCATGTAGGAACCTTCTCCTTCCAAAGAGGATGCCATCAGAACGTCCTTGGGCAAAGTTTGTCCTGAAGATCTACAGAGCTGAAGGTCTGCCCAGCATGAACTCAGGTTTCATGGGGAAGATTATGAGAGACAAGAAGGTTTTTCTTGACCCTTATGTTCAGGTCACATTCGCTGGCCAGCAGGTGATTTTCTTTTAGTCTAACTTTGAGTTTGTGTTGAGACTATTTCTAACACAGAAGGTTTAAACAGGAAGAACTGAAAGTCCTTCTTACAATGTGTTTGGGTGTATTCTTTATATATATATATATTTAAAATAATCAGTTTCTTTTCCTTATAATGTCTCCATAATTTCCACATGCGTGTCCTATATAAAATAACACTTTGACATAGGATACAAAAACACACACACACCCTGACGGTGGTTTTGTTTGTTAAATGGGCTGAGGTGCCATTAGTATTTGAACTGCTCTCGGAGTCTTACCTCACAGGCTATTGGCAAACATTTCAGCTCAAAATAAATTGTTATGATGTAAGCTTGTCTTATCTATGTAAATTCAAGTGGAGTCACAAGTCAAACCTCAAACTCTCTGTTGCCATCAAAGCAACGCATGCTAAATTAAATATAAGGTAGAATACTGTAATATAAAAAAATAAAAGTAAAATGTGCAAATGTATTATTTTTACATTTTAAAAAAAGCAGTAAAAATGACACAAAAATTAATAAATGTACATGTTTGGCAGGGGGAGACGTCAGTAGACAGCAACACCAATGCTCCTGAGTGGAATGAACAGATATCCTTCATTGAGCAGTTTCCTCCTCTTGCTCGACGAATCAAAATCCAGATCCTTGATGACGCCAACATTGGAGATGTGGCTGTGGCTACACACTTCCTGGACCTTCTTCAAATCTCCAATCCTAACCGAAATGGTCTGTTTTAATAGTGCCTACTGCAAATGTAAAGGGATAGTTCACTCAAAAATGACAATTCTGTTGTCATTTACTCACCCTCATGTCGTTCCAAATACAAAAGAAGATATTTTGAAGAATGTAACCAGACGGTTCCCTTTGACTTCCATTATATTTTTTGACCATACAATGAAAGTCAATGGGAAACAAATCTGTTTCACAGAAGAAGTACAGTCATACAGGTTTGAGACAACATGAGAGAGTTTTTTGAACTATCACCTTAAGTACAAATGCATTTTTGAATCCACCAGTCATGTACAGTTGAGGTCAAAAGTTTACATACACCTTGCAGAATCTGCAAAAATGTTAATTACTTTGCCAAAATAAGAGGGATCATACAAAAATGCTTGTTATATTTCATATAGTACTGACCTGAATAAGATATTTCACATAAAAGACGTTTACATATAGTCCACAAGAGAAAGTAATTTACATACACTTGATTCTTAATACTGTGTTATTACCTGAATGATCCACAGTTATGTTTTTTTTTTGTTTGTTTGTTTGTTTGTTTTTGTTTGGTGATAGTTGTTCATGAGTCCCTTGTTTGTTCTGAACAGTTAAACTGCTCGCTGTTCTGAAAAATCCTTCAGATCCCACAAATTCTTTGGTTTGTCCACATTTTTGTGTATTTGAACCCTTTCCAACAATAACTGTATGATTTTGAGATTCATCTTTTCACACTGAAGACAACTGAGGGGCTCATATGTGACTATTACAGAAGGTTCAAACACTCACTGATGCTAAAGAAGGAAAACCAATGCATTAAGAGCCAGGGGTGTAAACTTTTGAACAGAATGAAGATGTGTGAATTTTTCTTATTTTTCCTAAATATCATATATTTTTTTCATTTAGTACTGCCCTTCAGAAGATACAGAAGATGCTTACATGTTTTCCAGAAGACAAAATAAGTTAAATATACTGTGATTTTTAAATTTCCTTTCAAGGTTCTTCAAAAAGTTTTCAACCCCCAGATCTTAATGCATCAGTTTTCCTTCTGAAGCATCAGTGAGTGTTTGAACCTTCTGTAATAGTTGCATATGAGTCTCTCAGTTGTCCTCATTGTGAAAAGATGGATCTCAAAATCATACAGTCATTGTTGGAAAGGGTTCAAATACACAAAAATGCTGAAAAAGCAAAGAATTTGTGGGCCCTTAAGGATTTTTTTGAAGAACAGCAGGCAATTTAACTGTTTGGGGCAAACAAGGGACTTATGAACTGTCACTAAACAAAAAATAAATTTAAAACACAGCTGTGGATCATTCAGGTAACAACACAGTATTAAGAATCACATGTATATAAACTTTTGAAAAGGATCATTTTTAAAAATTAAACTATTATTTTCTCTTGTGGACTATATGTAAACATCTTTTATGTGAAATATCTTATTCAGGTCAATACTAAAAAAAAAAAAAATAACATGCATTTTGTATGATCCTGTTTATTTTGGTAAAATAATTAACATTTTGCAGATTCTGCAAGGTGTATGAAAACTTTTGACCTTAACTGTATCGGCATCCTCATGTTACTTCAGGTTTTTACCCCTTTTTGAATTCTTTATGCAACCTACTTTGCATCTTTCCTCTATCCATCAGGTTTTAATCCCACCTTTGGTCCTTCTTGGGTCAATCTCTACGGTTCTCCTCAAAACTCCACGCTGAGAGACATCCACAGGGATCTGAATGAAGGTCTTAGTGAAGGGATCTTCTACAGGGGCAGAATACTGCTCTCACTGAGTGTGGAAGTTTATTCCTCCCCTACAGTTGTGGTGGCGGAGAGCAAGACCATTGCTAATGTGAGAAGCAAAATAAGCAGGCTTACTTCTAAACGCAAGAGTCGAAAGTCCAAGGAGAAGACGGCAGGCAAAGAAGGTAGTGTTAACAGTATATCATAAATAAATACATTTCTCTGGGAATATATATTTATATTGTGAGCAGTCTAGTTTTTGTGCCCCTAGTGGTGCTAAAAGGAACCTGTTTATTTAAGCATCCTGAATGGGCTAAACAACAAGTTTAGCTCAGCCAATAATGTGAGGTTTAGGACGGGGTTACCTTTGACTAATGCCAAAATGTAATGTAAAATTTACTAAAATCACATACAGAGTGTCCATGGAGTTATGCATTTATACACACACAAACATGTTTTCAAAAAGGCTCTAGCTCTCTAATCACAAATAGAGAATGATTTTATTCAGCGATGCAGAGTCGCAGAGGGCCTGCCGAGGAGTCTGAAGATGCTGGCGCTGAGGTACCAGCTGCCGTTACAGTGGAAGTGGAAGAAGTTCACCCTCTTCCTGAGGTCAGTGACCAGGTTCAAGTCTTAAATTTGATTGGATGAGCAGCGTTGCATGACAGCAAACAGACTGTGTGGGGATTTTTTAGAGATTGTTTCTGCAAGTTACATTGTTATGGCAGGTGGTGACGGGTCAGAGAATTATTCACTCAATTGATTCATTCAACACTTATTCAATTGTAAAACAAACAAAGGGGCTGTCTGTAAGTCATTGAATCATTCTCTCAATGAATCATTCACTACTGTGTGTTGCTTGAGGACTCTCAGAGGTTTACCTCTGACTTTTTGCAACTATTTTTATTAGCAGAAGAAAAATAAACAAAATAATTGCCATTATTGTGTCTAAAATGTACATTTCTTGTTTACTTACTTATTGTATACAGGATTAGTACAAGGTGCTTGAAGTACTTGAATTTCACTTTTTGAAATTTAAGGCATGGAAAGCCTTTGAAAATAGCAATATTCCTAAAGAGGTACTTAAAAAGAGCTTGAATTATTAAAAGACAAATAAGTGTTAAAATTCACGTAGTTCAAAAAACATAATACTTTATTTCGCTCATTTCAGTTAATGTCATAAAACTAGCGAACTAAGCCAGTAGTCAGCACTGACAATTCGCTGAGTAAAGGGTAAAATGTTTTTGCTGAAGATGTGAAAAGAAGAACAGATGAACCAGATTTACCATTTACGCTGGAACCGCTTCGATTGATTCACGCTTGTGACTCCGATCATTTATTTCAAGTGATTCACTAGCAAAAGCCAGATCAAATTGAAAGAGCCATTGATTTTAAAAAGCACATAATGATGAGTGAATCAGAGATTTTCGAAACTCTGAATGAATAAAACCAATGTGTCGCAAAATGATTCACTGTTTCGAAGTGCTCCAATCAGATCGTGTATCTCAAATCATTTATTTTAGATCGGGACTTCAAATCGCATATCGCAAATCATTTGATTTAGATTTAAACAGGTTTGTGAATCATTTCGCAAACTGAATGATTCTAATGAAATGATTTGTGATCCGCGATTTAAAGTCCCGATCTAAATCAAATGATACGCAAATTTCCGATTTAAGTTAAACAATTCACAACTGGAGTCCTGATCTGAAATGATGGTTTGCAAATCTTTATTCAGATCGGGACTTCGGAGTGTGGATTGTGAATCATTTGATTTAGATCAGAACTTCAGAACTTTAGATCACGAATCATTTTCAGATCAGGATTTCAGAACGGTTTCACAAATTTTTTTTTTTCTTAGAGCAGTACAGTTTTAAAAGCAAAACAAAGAAAGTATAAACAAATAATATAAATCCCTAAACAAAAAATTAACAGTGATTTTTCTGTAGTAAAAGTGTAGTATATTGAATGTGCTTTACATTATTTTTGCTATTTTGTTTTATTAGTATATTTTTAGATTAAAGATCTATTTATCTTTTTTTTTTTTTTTCTGTTGAGATCTCTGATTGAAGTCCTTGAAAATCAAAAAAGTAGTGCTTAAAAAGTCCTTAAAAGTTCTGGAATTTCTTTTTACAGTATCTGTATGAACCCTGTGTATAAAAGTATTATCACACTTGCAATTGTGCTGATGTTAGAAACAATCATTATTATACTATACTATATATAGTATTTTATTTAATCAATAGTTTTTCTGTTATTTTCTTATGCAGAATTTCACTGGAGAAAAGGATGAATTTTTGTTGTTTGCATCCTTCTTTGAAGTGACAATGATAGATCCTTCTGTTGGCTCCAAACCAGTCACCTTTGAGCTGTCTATAGGTAAGACTGAACTGTGTAATCTTACTCTTACTTAAACTTATTCCAGTTAGTTGGCAAGGACACAGTTATTCATGTCATGGAAGCAATTTCTTAATATTTTGTGTTTTAGTTACGATTTTTGTATTTACATTCAATAACGCTGCTTCACAGGGAATCATGGGAAAACTGCAGACGTGGTAGTGAAGTCCAGCAAAAGTGGTAGTCAAGAGAATCTGGCCGAGGACAGACAGCCGCTGCTGGAATCAGATGATGAGTTGGAAAGAGATGAACTTCTGAACCCTGGCCCTCAAGACAAATCCGTCACAGCACCCAGGAGACCACAGCCCACTGACTATGACAGGTGAAATGACGTTCTCAAGGCTGACAGCTTATGTACAGAAGGATTATGCAAGAATTGCAGCAAACTTTATAATTTTTATCATCCAGATCATTTAGTTGCATTCCCTTATTTCGAGAGAAACCGTGTATCTTTGTGTGGAGCTACTTTGAGGATCACACCTTCCGATTCCACAACAGCAACTGGTTGTCGAAGATGGCTGACCGGCTGGTAATTGATACAGAGCAGAAATTAAACAATATGTTTTTAATGAGCAGAATTATGAATATGACAATCTATTCTCCTCACGCTATTTTATTACAAAATGGAATTTTATAAGTTTGATTTGTCTTATATTCTTCAAGGAATATGGCATTGATGAAGTGGAGATGTTGTTGAAAAGATCCAAAATCAAGGCTAAAGAACGTCTGGTAGATGTCGTGCTGGAATTCTTTTCCACTTGCAAGTAGGACACATTTGCATGACTATTATTACCTATGTTTCACTTATTAGGGTGCAACCACCGAAGGTGCGAAGGCGGCCATTGTATCCGTTGGCTTTGTTATTCTTCTATTTCTTCTTCCGCTCTTGAGTCTATGGCAGCCCATAGAACTGCTTGCGGGAAAGTTGTGAAATTCGGCACACTGATAGAAGACAGTCTCAACATTACTCATTGCAAGTTTGGAGTCTCTAACTCAAACTCTCTAGCGCCACCACTTGTCCCAAGTTTCTCTCAAATGTTTAGGCTAATAACTTTTGAACCCTAAGGGCTAGAACCAAAATTCTTTTTCCAGTGATTCCAAGCCGATTCGATTGCACTGTATGACGTCTTTTTCCGTCATTAAAATTTTTTGCTCAGATTTTCATGAAAATTGAACCAGATCATCTTCAGACCATGCCAAGAAAAAGTTATGGAATTCAAGTCAATTTTCGAAAACAAACTTTTAAAGCAAACAAATTTTACGTAGCGCTTGTAAAAATAGACGTAAGGCTTTATCTTCTCAGCGCTTTATCATATTCACACCAAATTTGGTCTATGCCATCACAAGCATGACCTGAGGTCACATGCTGCATTTTGGTGCAGCAACACCTAGTGGTCAGGAGATATGAAAAATGAATATTTTTGCTTATAACTTCTGAATAGTTTTGCTGAAAATCACAAAAAACTGTAGTTGAATGATGGTCATTTTAAATTTTGTCGTAAAATGCTTTATTTTACGAAGGCATTGACGCATCAATATGAAATTTGGCATGCTTCTTCGGCACCATGCCTTAATGCTGCTTAAAAAGTTTTAGGGTAGCACCACCTTGTGGTCAAAAGTTATAATGAAATTTCTAAAAATTCTAATAAATTTTGTTTGCATTAGCCTGTTGTAATGATGGTTGAACTTCCTGTCCTCCATTTTGATTCATGTTGAAAACCTACATTTTTGAACTCCTCCTAGACCGTTGGTCCGATTTTCGCCAAAATTTGGCTCAGATTATCTTCAGACCATGCTGACAAAAGTTATGGATGTCATTTCAATTTACAAAACGGTTTTCATTTACTGCATAAACATTTGTTGGAATCATTCCAAACTGCATCTGAGGCTGTATCTCTGCAAAGCTTTGACATATTGGTGCCAAACTTTGTGTGTGCCATTTTCACCTCACACTGACCAGGCCACATCAATTTGGTAACAGCGCCACCTATTGGTTATAAGTAATAAATCGTTCATTAACCATTAATAATGAAATTTCCAAAAATTTTGTAATCTTATTGTAATCTTACTGGTCTCAAAAAATTCTTTGGTTCATGTCAACAACATACATACCAACATTATGACAGTCAAACTTCCTGTCCGCCATTTAAACTATCTACTTTTTCAAACTTCTCCTAGACCGTTCTTCCAATTTTCACCAAAATCGAGTCAGATCATCTTTAGACTGTGCTGACAAAAATTTATGAATTTCATGTTGATAGACAAAACCTTTTTTGTATAGTAACGCAACCAAATTGAGACATGATGCCAGACTACGCCCGAATGCATATCTCTCCAAAGCTTTGACATATTGACACCATACTTTGTGTGTGCCATAGTCACTTCATACAGAACACACCACATCAATTATATAACAGCGCCACCTGTTGGTCAAACATAAGACATTAAATCATATTGCCAGTAGTTGCACATGACTTTTCTGCCATTTTGACTAAAATCATCTTAAAATGGCTTTAATTACTCATTGCTGCAGTTGGTCTGATGCTTGCTTCTATGGTGCTTGGCTCCGTAATTGCTGCGTGCAGCTATATTTATAGCTGTTTCTTGATAATACAAATCTTATTCCCACCGGCTCTTAGGCAGTACGGCAGTAATTTAGACCGGAAGAGGAATGCTCGTCAAAACACCCTGGATAAAAGCCGTGTGGGGCTCATCAAAAGGAATGTTGTAAGTGACTGTACTGATTTTGGTATTACAGAAGTACGCTGATGAATAACATGATTGACACTGACAGTTTTCACTGAGAGTGTGATATGAATTGCAGGTTTTGCTGGCAAAGCAGGCTCTGAGACTGAGAAAGAGAGTCACCAGAAATACGATTAAAGACAGACTAGCAGATCTCAAGAATATTGCAAAGAGGCTCCGCTTTCTGGCCATAGAAGTAATGCCATCAAGATTCGCTGTGGCTTAATGTTCACCTCAGTTTATATCTAAAAATGCATGTTGCCTGTTTACCACCAGAACTGTATGTAAGTGTGTTTGTTTTCTCATATGGCAGCCTCAGAGCACTTTGCCCGATGTGTTTTTGTGGATGATGAGTGGAGGGAGGCGAGTGGCCTACGCCAGGATCCCAGCAGCCTCCATCCTCTTTTCACTGGTGGAAGAGGAGAAGGGAAAAGACTGTGGGAAAATCACTTCTGTGTACATGAAGGTGAATTCCTACTTCATATTGCTTATTGCAAAATCTTGTTCTGTCCAATCCAGTTGTTCAGGGGTGTTTCCTCCAAGGAAGCAAGGAAGGTGGTGCCTACTCAAAATATTGGATGAGAGTACAAAAATATAACATTAGAAAGTGTATAAATCACTCGTTTTTTTAAAGAAACTTTGTCCAACAGCGATAACAGCAGGTAAAGTTACACCGAGAGTCGCTGTTTGTCGTGCCCCCCCTAAGCCCATTGAGTTTAAAGTGTGCAGTGTGTTTGGTGGGGGGTAATTGAGAACAAATAGGGGAAAGTCACTCTGAATGAACAATATAATGGTATTAAAAAGTAAGTAAACAACTCACACAACCACTTTGTTACATCAAAGTAAGACTTAAAATGGCATTAAATATGATCTAGGGGAGTTTTTAGCAAGTAATCAGTTTGGTGAAATTTAAAGTAAAATTCTGACCAGTATTTACCAGGCTTTGTTGACTGATGATCTGAAAAATTAAATTAATAGTTAACTATTAAAAAGAACAGCTGAAAATTGAATGGAAAATGTGTGGCTTATTTTTGTTTTATTATTCTTTTTTCTGCAGACCCCTGGAGGACCAGTGGGGGAAATTTTTGCCAAACTGGAAGTATATATGTGGCTCGGTATCACAAAATACGCAAAAAACTGTGTCACCTGCCTTCCAGCAGAGTTTAGACCTATTTATGAAGAGGCGACAACTGGTGCATTGATTCCCCGTAACATGCCTCCCATCAAATTAGCGGTGGAAGGTACTTTAAGAAATTAATTTTAGTCAGTACAGACTTTTCGGATCTTCTCCATAATTTGTCTCAGGCAGCTTTGAAAACCAATATATTTTAATTTGGATGACATTTGAATTTATTTTCATGAAAATGACAATCCTTCCTTTTGTCCTTTTATCCAGACAGTCGTTATTTCCAGTTACGTGCTCACATTTATCAAGCGCGTGGCATTATTGCTGCCGATGACAATGGACTGTCCGACCCCTTCGCCAAGGTCGTGTTCAGCACGCAGTGTCAGGTCACACGGGTGGGTCTCATATATATAAACACATGAGTGATTTTTTTTTTTTTTTCTCTGTTTCCAATAAAAAGCACTGGATAGGAAAAGCACTATATGAAAACTATATTTCATTCACATGAGATTTATTGCCCATTTATGACAAGTCCATTAAGTCCAGTAGGATCTGAAGAGGCATAGAAATGAGCTATTCAGCCTTTATTGATTGTGTCTCAGAGATTGTTAAAAGACTTTATTCTTTGTAGGTGATGGAAGAAACTCTCTCCCCTACTTGGTGTGAGTTACTCTTCTATGATCAGGTTCTGATAGAGGGCAGTAAGGACGAGTACAGAGAAGACCCTCCTGTGGTCATCATCAACATCTATGACTACAACAAACTAGTGAGTTTTTAATGTATTAACTGTTTTGGAATGCTATCAACTGTAATGAATCAACTGTAAATGCCATTCTAACATTGGTAATAACATTTTTAAATCAAATAAATAACAAACTTGGACAATGTTTTGATATACAATGTTAATGTTATAGCATATTGGTTATTCCTGTTTAGAAAGTGTAATTACAGTTGAGGTCAAAAGTTTACATCCCCCTTTCAGAATCATTAAAAAATGTTAATTATTTTACCAAAATAAGAGGGATCATACAAAATTCATGTTATTTTTTATTTAGTACTGACCTGAATAAGATATTTCACTTAAAAGATGTTTACATATAGTTCACAAGAGAAAATAATAGTTGAATTTATATAAATGACCCAGTTCAAAAGTTTACATACACTTGATCCACAATGATCCACAGCTGTGTGTGTGTTTTTTTTTGTTTTTTTTGTTTTTTTTGTTTAGTGATAGTTGTTCATGAGTCCCTTGTTTATCCTGAACAGACTGCCTTAAACTGCCTGCTGTTCTTCAGAAAAATCCTTCAGGTCCCACAAATTCTTTGGTTTTTCAGCATTTTTGTGTATTTGAACCCTTTCCAAAAATTTCCAAAAATGACACTGAGGACAACTGTTCAAAAGTTTTCAACCCCCGGCTCTTAATGAATGTTGTTTTTTTTTTTTTTTTTTTTTTTCCTTTTGAAGCNCCAAAAATGACACTGAGGACAACTGTTCAAAAGTTTTCAACCCCCGGCTCTTAATGAATGTTTTTTTTTTTTTTTTTTTTTTTTTCCTTTTGAAGCATCAGTGAGTGTTTGAACCTTCTGTAATAGTTGCATATGAATCCCTCAGTTGTCCTCAGTGTGAAAAGATGGATCTCAAAATCATACAGTCATTGTTGGAAAGGGTTCAAATACACAAAAATGCTGGAAAACCAAAGAATTTGTGAGACATGAAGGATTTTTCTGAAGAACAGCAGGCAGTTTAACTGTTCAAGACAAACGAGGGACTCGCAAACAACTATTATTAAACAAACAAACAAAAAAAAACAGCTGTGGGTCATTCACGTAACAACATAGTATTAAGAATTAAGGGGATGTAAACTTTAGAACAGGGTCATTTTTATAAATTCAACTATTATTTTTTCTTGTGGACTGCATGTAAACATCATTTATGTGAAATATCTTATTCAGGTCAGTACTAAGCAAACAATAACATGCATTTTGTATGACCCCTCTTATTTTGGTAAAATGATTCTGCAAGGGAGATGTAAACATTTGACCTCATCTGTGTATATACTGTATAAGAGCATGTTTATGTCTATGAATAGTCTGGAACACACTTATGAATGTTTCACATTTATGAACATGTATTATACAATGCAGTTATTTGTGGTACATTTGAATGTTACAACAGGGCAGTCCACAAGCCCTCGGTCGTGCATTTGCAAAACCAGAGCTGAAGTTTGTGGAAGAGCCATATAAAAAACCCCAGCTGCAGTTTTTTGAGATCACAAAAGGCAAGAGCAAAGCTGGTGAAATTCTGGCAGCTCTTGAGCTCATTGAGTTGGATTACTCAAGCTTTGGAGAGGTGGGAACTCCTGTTTTTCTTCATGAATTTAATGGCAAAGGACTGTGAGTAGAGGATCTAGCTTAAAGGATTAGTTCACTAGTGCAAGATGAGAGTTTGTGGTTAGAAAGTATACAGATCATTTCACTAGATAAGACCCTTATTCTTTGGCTGGGATCGTGTAGAGCCCTTTGAAGCTGCATTGACAGTTGGAGCAATTTGGACCATCAACCCATTGGCTCCCATTGAGATCCACTATATGGAGAAAAATCCTGGAATGTTTTCCTCAAAAACCTTAATTTCTTTTTGACTGAAGAAAGAAAGACATGAACATCTTGGATGAAACTGGATTTTTTTGTTCTGAAAGTGAACTAATCCTTTAATGCAAACATAGACATGACTTAAAGCATTCATTTGTTTGTTAGAGAGCACCTTTATACATTTGAATGAACAGAAAAATATTCAAATATTTAATGTTTTTGAAAGTGTTATGTTCACCAAAGCTGCATTTATTTGATCAGAAATACAGTAAAACAGTAATATTGTGAAACATTACTATAACTTACATAAATTTGTCTTCTATTTTAATGTATTTTAAAATGCTGTGATGGTAAAGCTGAATTTCATTGTCAGAAAATCAAATATGCTGATTGTGTGACTTGTAGCCAGTTCTGCTACTAAATTCACCTCCACCTCCCTATAACAGAAAGTCTCAAAATGTGCCTTATGTTTGTGTGATCTAAATCCATCTCAGCCAGCTCTGCCATTGGATGTTGACCCCAAGGAGCCACAGTACATTGAAGAAGAACGCTATTATATCATTCCTGAGGGAGTTCGACCTGTGCTCAGGAAATACAGAATAGAGGTAAACCTTGAACAGATATAAACAATCAAAATTGCAAGAGTTTTATTTAACGTCAACATTTAAAGGTCTTAAATGCCAAAGAACAGATTGATTTCTAAGATGTGTTCATAAATCATCTCCTAAGAGAGTGTTTAAAATAGCAGCATGTTTTGACCTATTGCACATTTACCGGCGGACTGGTTTGGTACGTGTCTACAGTGTTTTGAACTCAAACCCTTAAACGGCAGGTGCTGTACTGGGGCCTGAGGGACCTGAAAAGGGTCAACCTGTTTGAAGTAGAGCGGCCTCAAGTGAGGATTGAGTGTGCGGGCCAGATGATCGAGTCGGAGGAAATTCAGAGCTACAAGCTGAATCCCAACTTCAGTGATGTGGTTAAACACTTTGATGTTGTAAGACTCCCTCTTTTCAAAGTATTAGACCTTATCTCAAGAGCTGTGTTGAGAACATACTCGCCATACAGGCTTTGATCACATATCCTGTTTTAGAATTACTAAGTTAAAAGCAAAGCTGGTGAGATTCAAGATGCTGTTGAGTCTGATGACTTGCTCAGAATGATTCATTACACAATATGTAGTCAACACATGTCTTTGTTAGCTATAGGTGTTAATTTGTGATTGTTTGCTGGTGCCTTCTGTTAACACCAAAGCAATAATTTGATATTTAACATCTTATTAAACATTTAGCATTCAATATTTGATCACTTTTATTATTATAATCGCACAATAACTCATAATTGGTCGTGTGTCCTCAGGAACTTCCAGAACTCGTCTACCTGCATCCTCCTCTTACTATTTTTGTAATGGAGCAGAGGGCGTTTGGGAGACTGGTCCTGGTGGGAACTCACGTGGTCCAAAACCTTGTGCAGTTTGGTCCCAGGGACCAAGAGGAGTGGAAAGACGAGGAGGAGGAGCCTGAGGGTATAGAACCTTGTATAGCTCATATGTTAGTGGTTTAAAGGCCAAAACTAAAGCATCTGCTGTCCTGATATGTGTACATGAATAATTTACATTCAACAGTGCACTAGACTCTCTTTCTTTATAAACTAGGATGCCATGAAACTTTGTTGAAATGAGAAAAGGCACTGACCACACTTACACTACCAGTCAAAAGTTTTTAAACAGTAAAATTGTTTTTTACGTCTCTTCTGCCCACCAAGCCTGCATTTATTTGATCCAAAGTACAGCAAAAACAGTAACATTTTGAAATATATGTACTATTTAAAATAGCTGTTTTCTATTTGAATATATTTTAAAATGTAATTTATTCTTGTAATTTCAAAGCTGAATTTTTAGCATTGTTACTCCAGTCACATGGTTCTTCAGAAATCATTCTAATATGCTGATTTTCTACTCAAAAAAATTATTATTATGTGGAAAACAGTTAAGTAGATTTTTTTCAGAACAGCATTTATCTGAAATAGACATTTTTTGAAACATCATAAATAATAATAAACTTTTTATTTCAGACAAATGTTTATCTTTGGATCTTTGTATTCATCAAAAATTCCTGAAAAAATATTTCTTGAATCAACATATTAGAATGATTTCTGAAAGATCATGTGACACTGAAGACTGGAGTAATGATGCTGAAAATTAAGATTTGATC